>JAODUP010000868.1:0-17500 GCA_025642065.1 Paralvinella palmiformis | reverse complement strand
ATGGCCAACATGGGGCAATGAAGCCTTAATGAATGACTTAATATAAATATTAAAGCTCTCTCTCTCTCTCTCTCTCTCTCTCTGTGTGTGTGTGTGTATGTATGTGTGTGTGGTTTCCACAGAAAACGCACCCTCCTAAGTACAATCTCTCTCGCTCTCTCCACACACATACACACACATACACACACACACACACACAACTACACCCCCATATATATATATATATATATATATATATATCAGAGAGAGAGTATGTGTTTGTGTATGTGTGTCTAGTTTAACAGTAAATAATTCCCTGTATGATTGGATTTCTGTTTACAATGTTTATCTTGGCTGCCGGCAAGAAGAACTCCAGGTGGAAATGGCGTTATGAATTATGCATGATGACGTTTAAAAGTGATTATACAGTCGATGCTAGAGATGGTCCAAGATTGTCCATCACCTGTTGTGCGAACACTACCATAATTCCTATCAGACTGTGACCGCGTATCTTACGATGTTCTCACAACCACTATATAATCGATCAACATACAACCCGTTTGAAGTATACCTACAATTAATTAGCATGATGAAAATCACCGTTTCAGCAACTACTTGTTCCGAGGTAATTTGATTATATCGCCGCTATTGCTTTTGATTGGCACCACCGTGTGTTAAAGAAACTGACGAAAACATACCGTACGCTGAAATGAATTTCCCAGATCTTTGCTGATATGATATCATTAAATGAATTATATTCCATAAATGGGTGCGATCCGACACCTAATTAGAGGTGGTTACCAGGTTTTTAAAAAACTATGTTAATTACATCTGCCCGCTTCGGTAGTGGTGTGGTATTTAGTAATGGCCTTTTCGCGGCTCTTTTGATTGGCTCTTATCTGATAAGCGACCTTCACCGCTACCACTTCAATTTGGAGATCACAAAAACAAACTATTAATAATCTTCTTATGCAAACAATAACATTCAATAACATTCAATATATATATATATATGGCAACACTTGATCCAAATAGATTGCCTCTGAACTAATCCGCTGATATGCAACAAACGATCGAAAACAATGGCCGTCATTATTCTTCTGTGCGAGTAATGCCCGTGCATATTTACGTTTTTGTCCGACATCGGCCTTTCTCATCCAAGATTTCAACCCGATGATGGCACAATTTGTCAGCCTTAGACTGTCATCATCCTGTATTGAGCCGTCGCTGTATCCGGGACGGATGAAACCCCGACGATGTAAATCACGGCTATATCGGGATTTGTGGGATTATCGGCCACTTGTTAATCGTCCCCTAGAGTTCTAGCCTTATGATCGACGGCAATCTATTGTCGGAACGGTATTAACTGGGACGATCCGAGCCGAGAACAGCCTGAAAACTGTGGGCGAACATGATTATCAAAAATTATGTCGGTTTTCCGTGTCGTTCCGCGTTCAGCGGACAGCAGATACACGCCCTACTTCAGTGCGGCTGCTAAAAATCGCTATCTGTAGTACAAGGTCGGGGGGGGGGGGGGGGGGGGGGGTTGTTATCATCACACCTATGGCTAATATATATTATAATCATGTACGTGAATGTCACACGATACCGACATAGATAATTATATTGTAAATTATGAGGGAATACAAGGCCTACTGCAGACTAGTGTCAGCTGTCGCGAATGGTGAATACTGGGGTATTGTTATTGTTGTTATTATTACAATTATAACCATTGTTATTGGAGGTGGTGGTTGTGGTATTGCTACTACAACGACAACAATAACTACGAGAGAGAGAGAGAGAGTGTGTGTGTTTCTATTACTGTCACCACTATACTACTGTTATTTGTACTACTAATATTACTACTACTACCATTAATATTACTATTACTACAACTATTATTACTACTACTACCTACTACTACTACTACTGTTATTATTACTGCTGGTACTACTTTTTATACAACTAATACAACTAACTGTCATTTTGTGCAATTATTATCCATTATTGAAGATCATATGCACACACCGTCATTATCATCTTCATTAATGTGGACATTCCAGACTGTTTCATGTCCCTCACTAGGGGGCAGCACATTGTTCGTCGCCTCGCAACCCGTTAACAGTTCTCTTAGTGTACCGAAGCGCTGGTATTCGTGGCTCGTATAGGTAACGACAGTAAATACCGGGTTCGAATCCACGCCCTCTAAATGGAATAACCGATCGCTCGCGTAACAAATGAACGCGGCCACGCGCCAGCTGACCGTAATTAACGATAATTTGTTCATCACCACGACCGGGTAACAGCTTGGGAGGCGGATATAAACTCTGGGACGCTCATCGTACTAAATGTTATACGTTGTAGGACTTTGGCTGACGTACGTCTGAAATTGATTCGGTGCTGGACGGAAAGGGTACGATGCGCTGCTCGATTCCAGAGACACCACCTTCGGCTGGATAGCCGGCATTCGGTGTCCTCGGTGTGAAATATCGGACAGACACGGTGCGCTGGTGGGTGGGTATCTGGAACGCCGAGTCCTGTTGGATATTGCTAACCTGCGGGATATCAGAAAAAAAACGACATCCCGTGGAATATCCGGAACGCGATTCGTGCGAATGCCAGCACCACGATGTCCTGTTGGAATTCACGGACTGGGCGTTCTGTTCGATATCGGTGACACGGTGTTCTGCCGGGCACCGACCAGACTTCCGGAACTCCTCTGTCCGGAGCTTGCATGACGCTGTACGAGCCTGCCCGGGACACGCGGCGTGATAAACTGCGCCCTGAGGTATTACTGTTAAATCCACTCGTGATCAATGTCCTGCGCTGGTGCGCCGAAGACAATGCTACATAACCTCTACCCACCATCCCCCCCGTCATACATTTCTGCCCTGGATTATGTTATGACAGGGCTATTTCCTTCTCCGGATTGATTCGCCAAAGGCATGGCGGCCGTGTCGTGATCTGTCTGTGCGTCGGTCAGTCTCTGACACACACACACGCACACACACACACATTTGTCCGGTCTAAAGACTGCCTGCCTCGTCATCTGAGTTGTTGTTGTTGTTATCAGAAGCTATACTGTCTTTAGTCGTGGAATACCGACAAGACATAGTCAAAGATGCTATGTTGGCATTCTGTTTGCGATATATACCGTTGATGCTAAGAGTGCCGCGATCTATGAAAACAGTTTCTGATTTTGGGCTGAGTGAAAATACTATTATTTCATAATAGATATTATATGTACTGATATATATGCTTTATTTCCTGTTATAGCTGCGTTATATATGTACTAATATATAAAAAAAAATTCTATTTAGGTAGTAGTCGTTTGATCATAATTCTGTAAGAATTATAAACATCACGAAAACCTGAGCCCACGCCTTTATTATATGTAACATAAAACACACACACACACACACACTCTCTCTCTATATATTTATATATATGAGTGTGTGTTTGTTTGTGTGTGTGTGTGTGTGTGTGTATGTATGTATGTGTGTGCGCGCGAACATTCACATGTGACACCTGCAGTTAACGGGTACGCTTAATTAATGCATATTTGAAATATTTAGCCTTTTCTTTCGGCCAGGTCTCCGTTTGACATTTGAAACACTCCGTCTACAAATTAGCCATTACTGTCTAGAACTGTAACTCCTCGGACGTGGGAGATCGTCAGCTAATCACTAATAACGCTACTCCTACGGGGGGCGGATGTGTTGGTGTGGGCACAGCGTGATGGCCTCACCCCACCATGGGAAGGGGGAATGATGTAGCGCCCTCCGTAGAATTCCAAAGTTCAAACATGGTTTTCTTCGCATCGACTAATGTTGGAGCTCTTATTTTCCAGACTGATTGGTGACGATGATGACCGCGGCAGGATGAGGACCAAGTATCAGATAATCCACGAATCGCACACCGACGTGTTGGCCACCTGTCATCACGCCGCCACCACCACCCCCCAGTCCCAGTCTCAGTGCTGCCCCCTATTGACGCGCGGCCGGCTCATGACGGCTCTGGGTATCTCGCTGATCACGACCATCCTGCTCCTGCTCCAGTGCGTCCCCGTCATGTTCCGGCCGGACCTGTGCTGCCGCGAGATGTCGCCGCTGAACCGGGCGTCGGTGGTGAAGTCGAGCAAGGCGCCGCAGCCCGACGCGGACGACGCGGACGCCGACGCTGATGCGGCCGACGTCGACGACGACTTCTTGTTCGTCGACGGCGAGTACAACGAGCGGCTAGAGGGCGGCGACCGCGTGCGCTACAAATACACGAAGCGCCGGCTGCCACAGTGCATCATCATCGGCGTCCGGAAGGGCGGCACGCGGGCGCTGCTCGAATTCCTCGACCTCCATCCCGACGTCCAGGCCCAGAAGCAGGAGATGCACTTCTTCGACAACGACGACAACTACGCCCGCGGCATCGAGTGGTACCGGCGCAAGATGCCGTGGTCGTACGGCGGCCAGGTGACCATCGAGAAGACGCCGGCCTACTTCGTCGAGGACATCGTCCCGCAGCGGATCCATCACATGAACGCCTCGATCAAGCTGCTGCTGATCCTGCGGGACCCGATCGACCGGGTCGTCTCCGACTACATGCAGATCCACACGACGAAGCTGGCCAAGGGCCGCCACCATGAGAGCTTCGACCAGCTGGTCATCGATCCGGACACGGGCCAGATCGACAAGAACTACAAGCCGATCAGGCGCTCGATCTACCACCGGCACATGGAGCGCTGGCTGCAGTACTTCGACCTGTCCCAGTTCCACCTGGTCAGCGGCGAGAACCTCGTCCGCGATCCGGTGGCCGAGCTGAGCAAGGTCGAGACGTTCCTCGGCCTCGGGCACCACCTGTCCAGGGACAACTTCTACTTCAATTCCACCAAAGGGTTCTACTGCATGAAACTCCAGTGGCGGCAGAAATGCCTCTCGAACAGCAAAGGACGCGAGCATCCGAAAATCAGCGACAAGACGATGCAGATGCTGCGCGACTTCTTCCGGCCGCTGAACGATAAACTCTACGACATGGTGGGAATCAATTTCGGTTGGAAACGATAGCGTTTAACCATCGCGCGTGCGCGTGCGTGTGCGTACATCATAGTTAGCGCAATCTGCCTTGTATCGTTTGTAATTAATTTAAGGTGCTAAATGGCATTTCTTTTAGTGGCTAGCCGGAGATTCAGTGCGCGCGTGCGCGCGCGCGCACGATGAAGGTCGACTGTCCCACCGCAAAACACACACTTGCTCAAGTCCGTTCAATCGTCGTGGTCAAATACGGATAGTCGTAATCATAACGTTAAACGACGCCAACGCGTAGACGTTATGACGACGTGGAACTTCCTGGAACGCGAGTGGTGGCGTTGACCTTCTCACGGACGAAACTCGAAATGGAGTAGAAATGCTAACCAACGACTGGACCCAATTTGGACGTGGATCGTTCCAAATTGATCTCCGAGAAACAAACGATTACGCTCTATAGCTTGGACGGAACGCGCGTTACAGCTGGATGTATAATTTGTTTGCTTCAGAGGACCAACTCGGTGGCCAGTTTCACCTATCCAGTACGACGAGATTAGAACATAGATTACAGCTGAGAAACTTGATACATTCCATTCGAAAGCCGGCGCATTTAGGGAAACTGCATAAGGATACGTATTTTCCAGGGATAACTTTTATGCGTCAAAATGTTTCCACACGAAAAATACTGGCATTTCAACAACAACAAAAATGCATAATCTATTTAGCATATAGTATTATTTAATAGAAATCTTCTTTATAATCAATTCATAGCGATTTCCTTATATTTGTACTCATGTTTATTGGTGCTTCTTGTTGTTTTGTTGCGTTGGCCAGCCAAAAGAGAAAATTGTTTACTTATTAAGAATGAATATTCTTAATAAATCCAATTGGAAAATAGCGACGACGATGATGATGATGATGATGGTGATGAATTATATACTTTTTGTTTACCAACTCATTTTAAACTTGTTTTTTAAATCATTCTTTAAACACTTGCTGGTTGTGAAACAAGTAACATTATTAACCGTTATTATAGAACATCACTGCCATGGTTACGCATCAAACATTGCATGCCATACGTTGAAGAATACGGGTATCAGTTCTATTTAATCATTACTGCTCCACCCCCCCCTCCCCCCCGTAATACTAACCTCGACCCAAAGACATTAAAACAAACTTTGTCTTAAAAGATGATGATGCTGATGATGATTCAGGTTAATATTGTTAGAGCTGAAACTCATCTGCACGACCTGAGACATATTTTAGTAGCTAATATATATAAATATATATGTGTGTGTATATATATATATATATATATATATATAATTAGCGCCAATCGTTCATCTTGGTCGAATACGACACAATCAAAATTCGGTTTTTCCGATTTCATCGTCAGTTGGCAGCATGGAGTTTTTTCCCCTGTACGGATGCTCCAGATTATCATATGTTACGGAATGGCTTTATGTATCAAAACATTGTGCAATATTATAATATCGTATTTACCCGTCACGCTGTATTGTTATGGAGAGCGTTGACTCTCGCGTTTTGCGTTTGTTAGTGAGTCTGTTAAGATGCGCGTGTGCGCGTGTGTGCGCGCGTGTGGAGGCGTGCGTGTGTTCGCGCGCGCGTATGTGCGTGTGTATGTGCTATTTATGAATGTTATTTGTTATAAGAAGACTGACGCAGCGAGTTATATTGTTCGCGTGTTCGTGTATGGAAACGATGTCGACAAGAAGTCCTATTGTAGCGATTCACCTAACTGAAGTTGTCCAAGGTAAATCCGGTAGGATCCCGGTAATATTAGCTAGGTATTGTAGAGTCCGTCGACGCCTCCTCGCTGCGTCTCCTTCCGGATCGGCTCAGATCCGTTTCGTAGTCGTCTATGATGATGATGATGATGATGGTGGTTTTAACATTAATCCTGTTGTATTTTTGAACGAGTTTCGACTGTTGAGCTGTATTTCGTGTCTTCATTATATACTGTATTGACTGTGATGCAAACCCGAGTCTGTGAACTTCATTCACGGCAATAAAAAAATTATCTGAAAACGAAGTGCATTTGTCTTCTCTGAGTTTGGTGTGCGATTTATTGGAGTGGCTGATGAGGCACGCCTTTACTGCATTCACCATTAATTGGAACCACGGGAAGCCACGTTTCGAACGTCTAGTCGAGCCCTTCTCTCTCTCTCTCTCTCTGTCTCTCTCACACAGACGCACACACGCACAAAAACGCATACACACACAAGCACAAATTTATTCCAAAACAAAACATTATGATACACGCATCACTGCACACCATAGGCCATTTAGGTTATTTAAGTGTATATCGGGACAAACATCTGTAATATAGTTTCATTTATATACATACACACACACACACACACACATATATATATATATATATATATATATATATTATGTGTGTGCGTATATATGACCATATTCCAAATTCTAACAAACGACCAAATTATTTTATAAAGCCCCCCCTTTTGAACTGGCTTTAAATATTTAATTTTAATATCAAAATACTACTACTTAATGGTCAATGTGTCCTTTTTTCCAGAAAGGTTTTCAATTTCGCAGGTTTTAAAACTGCGACAAGGAAACATGCATCTATCTATCCATCTGTCGATCGTTCTGTCCATCTATAATTAGTTCAACATCGCTGTATGTTCTGTATGCCCGGCCTAGCAGTGATTTTCTAAATAAGATATGGCTAAATGTGAGTAGAAAATGCTATGATTAAAGCAAGAGGTTGGACTAATCTTATTTAAAAGTTGTCGAAACTGAAACACAACAGATGAACAGAAAACGTAAATTCTTTAAATAAAACTGCACGTTTTTAACAGGTGTAATTCTGTGTAAATGTTGTTACTGTTGCGTTATTCATATACTACAAAACTATTTTGGCATTTTAAATTCTGTGAAATCTGCCATTTAAAACTGACAGTATTAGTAATGTTATTTTATTCTTAAACAGTAACGCTGATGATTTCAGTAACAAAAGTCAAAATTTCATTTCCCAAAGTAACCTGCCTTTAAACGCTACCTATGTTTAATGAACACACGCGAGTCGTCTCTTTCCTCAAGCTACTGAAGCGCCGCTCAAGATCAAGTTTGAGGCAAAATGTATTCAGTCAGAGAATGACAAACCGTCGGGAACGGGTTACCAACGCACATAGTAGACAGTCCGACATTAAATATATTCAAGTCCCGATTAGACCAACATAGGATATGGGAGCATTACAGTATGCTGTCATCCATTAAAAAAGAAATATATTGTATAGAAGCAAGATTCGACTTGACTTTTTTAACAGAATGTCCCATCACTACTCCGTAGAACTGGTATCAAGGTATTAAGATACGTTTCACCATGTGCGTCTGTGCGTGATAATCGCAATACATATAAATTACGTTTCTGTGGTAAATTTATAACAATTAGGACATACAAAATACAAATGCGCAATATAATGATAATTGCACCCACTAATTAGATGTATTTCACTCCATGTTTTTGTTGGATGAAAGAACATCCACGAAACACAGTTAATTCTATCAATTTTGACTTTGTTCATCAACTGTAACTCTTTCAAAAATAAACAAGTAGCGTGGCTTCTCTGGATATTTTTAGCTTGTTTATAATAATACAATAGTCATAATTTTTCATTCTTTTGCTTATAAATCATATACCAGGTATGTTCTTTTGCTCAAATGAAATGCAGGCTAGATTATTAATTAACCTTAAATTATACCCTCATTTTTTTAGTCCCCGGTTTAAAACATCCATTATTATTTTAATTTCTCAACAAGAAATTCTTTTATTATGAACTTGAGTTATGTTAAATATTATCCAAGTAGTTCTTACACTATAACTTATTAGTTTATCTCTTTCAAATTAAAATTAAATTTATTTTAATATTACATATAAAGTGGTCCTCATATTAATCATGATGTTTCTACACAAAGTGTAGCCCATGGGCTACTCATTATGATGACCAATGCTAGAAATATGTGTTAAATTCCTCAGTGAAGAGTTCTGGTATCACGTTATAAAAACGTTGTAATAACGTTATTCTAGTAAATTTAGTGTAATGTTCTATTTCAATAAACAGTGATGTTATACGATACATTAAATAAATAGCTGGTTGTAGTGTTTGAGCTATATGTCATGTATATACATAAATGCCAATAATACACTGTTCTTCGTTCCGGTTTCCCAGTTCATGTTTTAACATTTATAAACATCCGGGCAACGGCACTTGTAGTATGGCGGTTTTATCAATAAATTCATAGTTTGTTTATTTCGCGACTTTGAGTCGTAGTTAATAACAATTTATGACATCGATAGCAACAAGGATGGTGCTACAAGTCAATCAATAAGTAGAGAAAACGTTTAAATACGGCAGCTACAGTTTCAGCACATAAATTCGTTTAAATTCGATAAAAATATGCCATATCTCAGTTATCTTCTCACGCTTTCGGCATTCAGACGGAAGCGCTGGATTTCGGAATTCAAATTAAACGTGATGGCATAGGGAGTAACCAGAAAAGCACAGCAACGGGCCCCTCTGCTTCACGTATAAGGGGCCCGAGTTCGTGGCGCTTACTACACGTACGATGAAGCAGGGAGGCGGGGGGAGATAATACTGGTAAATGACCTGTCAGTAACGTGTTTGGATAATCACTTCAAGGAGAAGAAATAACGTGCCAATGGCTAGACAGGCTTTCTTCCAGACTGGGCCTCAACCAGGTGAGACAATTAATAACTTTGTAACAGTCTAAAAACATTAGTCAGTGACTGTGAATATACTAATGATGAAAAGGAGAATCAGGTGAGAGAACGAGTGCTAGCCCATCTGAAGGATAACTCTCCAAAAAGCCAACTATTTCGTGAGATGGACAAACACTCGTAGAAACAGTAGCGACATACCATGACAAGGAGGCATTGGTGTTAATGCTAGGCTCCAAATTCAACCACAGTGAACTTCGTTAAGCGAAATGATAAAGGCAGGGCTAGCCACCCTAGACTTGGTAACAATGATTAATGATGGCAACACGAGTAGCATTTGTGCCGAAAGTGTGGCCATAAAGGGTACTTCAAAGTTCGTTGCCGCAAAAGGTGTCTGATAAACCTGAAGAGCTAGAAAAGCTAGGGTTCATTGAAAAGGTAAGCGGTCCGACATCGTAAGTAAATCATCTTGTTGCAGTGGGAAAAGGCAAGCAATCATTAGGGAGAGATACCCGGTCCGTACAGATGAAGAAACCCTTCCAAGAAATTTCCGGGGCACGCGTGTTCGCAAAGCCAGACCTCAACGTGGCTTTTCATCAGATCGAACTAGATTCCAAATTTAGCGACATTACAACCTTGGCTGCTCCGAACGCCCCCTACCGGTAGAAACGCTTACTTTTTGGAGTAAACATGGCCACTGAAAACTTTCAACTGATCATTTCCACGTTAGTACGAGATTATCCTGGAGTCCACAACATTTACGACCACCGTTGTCGTCGGTGTTAGGTCCAAAGTCCAAATTCCACTCAGCCCGCCTAGAGAGGTGGTTGCTGTGTCTGCAGCAATTTATATATACAGTGACACGTATCTTTGGCAAGTCAAATTATGTTGATGTCCTTAGTAGATTGTCGATAGGAGAGTTCCCGAAACATCAAGTTCAGACCACAGATGATATCGACTATATCGCAGTAGTTGATGCGATCGAAGCAGCCCTGAACCCCAAGGAAATCGAGGGGAAGAGCGCTAAAGATCCAACATTGAGATCGGTTGCTGAATGAATAACTTCTGGCGACTGGTCCACTTTCAATGAGCCATGATATACAACTATCAAACATGAGCTCTGGGTATATGGAGAGCTAGCCATACGCAACAACCGCATTGTCCTTCCAGCCAGTTTAACCAAACGGGTTCTGGTACTGGCGCATGAGGGGCATCAAGGCATGGTAAGAACGAAGTCAAGGTTAAGGAACAAAGTGTAGTGGCCAGAAATGGAAAAAAGATGTAGAGGCGTTTATCAAAGCCTGTCATCCTTGCCAATTGTTAGGGGCTAGGTCCAAACCAGAACCAATTAGCCAGAGGATCATTCGATCAAAATGACTATTGATCTGCTAGACATCCCTGATGGAGACAAACTGCTCGTCATAGTAGATTATTTTTTTAAAGATGGCCAGAGGTCATCAATGTAAAGAAGACCGATGCGGCACACCTCATCCGAGCATTGGAAGCAGTCTTTAGGACTCGTGTTCTTCTAATCTATCTGAGGAGCGACAACTGTCTTCCATTTGCATCTCGTTAATTTGACGCGTTCTTAGAGCACTTCGCCATCCATCACAAAAAAGCGAATTCCCTACTGGCTACAGAGCAATGGCACTGTTAAGAGTTGTAATCAGACCCCATCCGTAAACCCATAAGGGTGGCGCGGATTCAAGGAAAAGACTGACTCAAAGCATTGCAAGACTTCCTGTTCCATTATCGGATGACCCCGCATACGATCACAGGTCTCAGTCTTGCTTGTCTCCTAATGGGATGAGACCTCCGCCACAAAATTCCCAAACTTGAGGTCGCCGACAATCGAGCCAACGAGACTGACTGGCAAGATATGCTCAGGGTGCGTGACTTCCGACATAAATTAAGGCAAATGGAGTATCCGGACGCGAAGAGAAATGCAGGCAAATTGGATCTAGAGGCGGGGAACTTGGTTTTGCTGAAACAACAGCAACGTCAGAAGAAACTTAGCTCTAGTTTTGAACCAGACTCATACAGGATCGTGCATCAAGAAAGCAATGCCGCAGTTCTCCAAAACCCTGCAACAGGAGATACCAAGATGAGTAACAGCGGTCATATTCACTGAGCCACTACGTCCAATGGACCATCTATTAACACCCCAAACCCTACAAACAACCCATTTACAGAGGTATGGTGACCACGATGACAGGACCCAAACACGACCTGTTGTCAGTAGTCCTGTTAACTTAAAGCAAAGTTTAGAAGATCATCCAGAACCATTAATAAACCGGGATGGATGTGTGAATTTGTCTCGATGCCTCATGTCATTGAGTAAACCTACACTAGTGGTCTAGTAAACTTATGTTATAAGAAAACATTCTAAATCCAAGACTTGATTTAAGAGAGATTTATAGCAAATTCAGTATTTGTAGATTTAAAGAGTTCCATGTTTATTCAACAATTTAGTTGCATGTTAAAAGAGCAAACCTTTACCCTCCTTAAATGCATGAGAAGGTATTTAATTAAGTTGAGGGGAGAAGTAGTGTTTGAGCTATATGTCATATACATACATAAACGCAACAATGCACTGTTCTTCGATCCGGTTTCCCGGTTCGTGGTTTCACATTTATGTACACCCGTTTTCATTCATGGCGGCTTTATCAATAAATTCATAGTTTGTTTATATCGTG
Organism: Paralvinella palmiformis; assembly: GCA_025642065.1. NCBI lineage: Eukaryota > Metazoa > Annelida > Polychaeta > Terebellida > Alvinellidae > Paralvinella > Paralvinella palmiformis. The sequence continues at coordinate 5,078 of JAODUP010000868.1, read as the reverse complement.
ACATTGAGTCGTAATTACTGCAACACTGGTCAATTGATATCCATGACATAAACAAGTCCAAAAATATAATTATAAACCAAGTACGTTGTTATAACGTTGTACAAACGTAATTGAACAACTTACCGAGTTCTGCATGCATATGTTTCATATAATGTATTGATTGATCTTGCCAACCAGAGTTATGCATTTGTATTCACTCACCTTGTTGGATTCACTACTGATAAGCATATAACCTGATGATTCTTAATTAGGTAATAATTACGTTATTACCACATTATTACTTCCATAACCAGGATACAACCAAACAATAACGTTAGCATTACGTTATGTGTTAGCTGGGTATGTCGTTCATTTATTTATATGTACTCTAGCTGATACATTCCGACATTACTACCACTCACTGAGTTTTTAAAATATTTTATATTTATATTAAGTTCATTCAAGTACATCAAAGATGCCTGGTAAATCCCAGCCTCTTGTTTTCTAATAAGCGGAAACATTGTCCTGCACAAATACCAGCTTCTACAAAGACTACTTCCAATCTGTTAATATATCCCCATGAGGCGATCCCTAGTGGTCTAAAAACTGAAATAAATGACTACCGGTACTCCAAAACGCTTTGCCTTCCAGAAAAGGCTAATGCACAAGTTGAGTGGATTAGTTTCATGCTAAGTACCCATGAGTCGTCATGTTTTCTCCATCGTTTTGGACATATCAGCATGATCTGCTCCAGTGGAGAGACTTTTCAACATACGTGGGAAGACCTTTTGCCCAACCAGATGCTGTCTAACAGATAACACATTTGAGAATGTTACATTCCTTAGATGTAATTAACATGATTTATAAGTTGACGTGACATGTGATGATATGTGATGTTATAATGGTTAAATGATAATATGGGTGACAATATATGGTTGTATATCTGATGATATATGTTATGATATGTGATGATGTGTGATGATGTATGTTATGTTAGATGATGATATATGATGGCATAAGAAGTAATATATGTGCATCAAAAGAAATAAAGGTCAAAATGTATTTTAAAAAGTATTTGAAAACTATTTGTATTTATTATTTAAATACATTTGAACAAGTAATTGTATTTAAATACCTTTCGGTGTATTTGACTCCATATCTGTACCAGTCTTTGGTGAAATAATACACTTAGTTAGCTGCCAAAATGCATCCTATTGCAATATCATCAGTCCATATTGGCTCATATTATAACAATTTCCTTTTGACATTCATTGGAATTTATTTAACTCTAAGCCACTTAACAATCTTATTTTTGATTGATTATATCATTCATATTCTATACTCCTTTGACAATAAGAATATATTTGTATCATCACAAAAGAATTCTGTCATGATTGAGTGATCCATTTCAATCAGGTTACATGATATGCATAAAATTTCATAATGCTTCAGTTTGCTTATTCAAATATCAGGATCGTGAGTGTCATATTTGTTTCATCAATAAAAAACCTGTAATACTAAAAATGTTGTTCAAATGTGTTATAAAATCTTCTATTTACTGCAATAAGACCAAACGGAACTATGCTGACCACTAAACAAATATCAGTACTGGAGTTGATCATCTGTTCGTGAATTAATTGACTATTCACTTTGGCCTCGTGACATATGAACATCATGACGCATTCGTCGCTGAGTATCAGGACTACCAGCTGACTCCTGACGACGAACTGCCGCTCTACTCTGCTGACAGTCGTGTCGACGCGTTCTGGACTGAAATGGCAAACAAGAAGACATTTGCTGGTGGAATGCGCTTTCCACATTTAACGCATCTCATGACAAGATTGTCGGTGATCTCCAACAGCAATACTGATAACGAATGCGTCTTCTCCATGTGCCGCAAGATTGATACCGATGCTCGATCACAGCATGTCAACGACACTCTGCACGTTCTTCTTTCATACAAAATCAACATCGGAAAAGTCTGCAATATGGAATTATGTGAAAGACCACCAGTGATAGTGATGTGTAGGTCTCTGCTTGTATGACTTTGTGACGTTTTGCTAGATTTGTGTTATAATAGTATCTCAAATGAGATATATGTAAAGATAGTACAGTCTGTTTTTACAAGTGTTTAACATGTTTATATATTATTTTTAGCTAGATGTGCATTGACACTTAAACTTTATTATCATGTTTTAGTCAGTGCATTAGTTTTTGTAAAGTGCAATAATTTGAAATTGTGTGTTTAACTTGTTTTTATGTTATTTTTTTCTAGATCTGCATTGACACATACTTTATTTCATGTTTTTAATCAGTGAATTATTTTTGTATAGTGCAGTAATTTGAGATTGTGTGTTTAACATGGAACATGGAATTTTTTACATCATATGGTGGCAGGTATTGGTTGGTAATAATAAAACTGTATTGTTATAGTCTAAAGGGTGTTTTCTGTTCAGTTTCCATAGTAATTATTAAAATATTCCGATTTACTTATAAGAGCTCGATTTTCTGAGATTTACGTATAAAAGCCCGCTTTTCAAAGATCATCCGAATTAGGTATAAATATACTATTTTGTCATTTTTGAAACTTAACATGTGTACATCAAGGTAGTGTGTTTGTGTGTGTGTGTGTGGGGGGGGGGTGTACATGTGTGTGTGCTGTTTGTTGGGCAGTATAGGCCTAATTTATGGCAAACATGTGACAGTATTACAAGTTTGGGTCACAATTTTAGTTATACTCTTTGTCTCTGGTAGCCCGTTTATGGGCCAAACGTCTTGGCAGTATGTGTTTATTAGTGGTGCGTTTTTGTCGGATTTCTGCGCAGTCTCTAGTAGGGTGTTATTTTCAATCGGTGATGCTTCCTTAATCGATACAGCGCGACCGTGTGTGTGTGTGTGTGTGTGTGTGTGGGTGTGTGTGTGTTTTCACCTTCAACTCACTACATAAGTATGGATACACACCAATCAACTCACTACATCTGGCCAACTCACTACCACGACCGAGGTAGTGAGTTGGCAAATTTCACCAAACTTTGCTAAAATATTATTTGAGTCACATAATTGCTATTTCCACTTTCATTTCAAATGATGTCATTTCAAGGTATAAACGTGAAATATGTATATTGTAGCAGGTCAATTTTACACACTTTACTCCATTGAACAAATTAATGTAATTGCGCCGCCATCTAGTGAGGTTTTGTGTTATCGCGTGGTATTTCGTAATCTCGCGAGATTTAACCGAGCGTCTCTTCACCTGTTCACGAGTGGTCTGCTTGATACTTTGAAACGTATATACAGAATACAGAGGAATATAGAAGATACGTCTGTTGATTTAGGTAAGTAACAATGATCAGTTAACCTCCCAAAAGTATCAATGTATCAGTGGCATATGCATTGTGCATGATGTGATTTTCTTGTCGTCAAGATTGAAGATATTCTGCGCAGCCGAGGCAGGCATGCTTTCTAGCTTAAGCATTGTGGCATGTAATATTTCTCCTCCCATTAATTAATTATATATTATCCATACATGTATATAGATTACATTTACAATATCACAATCCGCCCATGGTACTTGTGTCGCCCACCTTTTTAGGGCTAGCCCTAGGCAGCTAACGCCAGTTTATTGCGCACGGCACTCTCAATTCCAGAGTGGCCTCACTGCCTCAGTAACACCGTCTATTTCAGAACCGAACATTTAGATAATAAAATTGTATTTTTTATCTTGCGGTTTTTCCCGTTAGAACACTTGAATTTGAGGGGATAGGGATTCATCTAATTTATACATGCCATTATGGTATCTAAACACTGATTTCTTTTAGAGTAAATCTAGTTTGTTAATTAAGTGTCAAGTCTGATTTTTAGTGGGATCAAAGGACACTATTAATTAGACTTGCCTGAATAACATATACAAATATAGGTATGTCCAAACTGGGTATTTACTCTTATTTTCAAGACTTGTCAAGGGTATAACTTTTCATAATCCATCTCATACCATGAAGAAATTCACCTATTACATGCTCATTTTTGTAAAAATTTTCAGGAGGATGTTCAAAAAACAAAGAAAACCAAAGGTCAGCATTTTTAACTAGGCTTATATATTCATGCTTATTCATTTCACGGCATTATGACATTTGAACTTGTCACCTTTAGAAGACAAGATGATCATCATTCATGAAAGATAGACTGTTTCTGTGAAGATTTTTACTAAGATTTAGGGTGCTCTTTAAGACCAAATTTCGAAAGTTGCTTCTTTAAGCTAAGCCGCAAAATGAGACTTAAGATCCAACCTGAATATGAGTAATTATGTCCCCTGCACCCTTTAATGTGCTTGTGCAATGTTATCAATTTTGTTTCAAGGGACAAATTCATTTCCGCAATTAGAATTGATGGTCAATTCCGAAATTGGAATTGATTATTTAAAAAAATAATGAATTGGAATTTAATTATTTTTAATTGGAATTGAAAATTTTTGAATTTGAAGTTTCCTATACCATTTATACAATGTTAACACTTACATGTGGTATTACCAATATACTTGAACCATAATGATCCAGAGCTTTGGTTCCTTTTATATATATATATATATATATATATATATATATATATATATTAGCACTCGAAGTGAGCATTTAGCCAATTAAAGTGGTCTGGATACCATGGGCTCCACCCCCACTGTGACACCACCACATAGCATACCTGAAATATATATAGAGATATTGCTATTTAGGAATTAATAAATTTATCATTTCACTGGGAATGCCAATCTGGAGCCAAAGTTTGCCCCTCCTCTCCTCAAACTGTGACTATTATAATTTGAGAGATTTTGTAAACTTACCATAATATGTCATTGGTTTAGTACCAAGCAGGGTTGTGAAAGTAAATACAGGGTCTGACCTCTGCTGGGCGGAGCTAAGCAAATACATTCGTTTCAAGGCTCCTACTGAGCAGTGCAGTGTAAACACACCTTTGATGATTAGAAAATATACTCTTACATGGGGATGCACCCAAGACTATGATCCACCATCTGATATAATACCTCTTTAGCTAAAAGCGCCTTGTGGTTAAGCTTGTGCATAGTTTACCATGTTAACACTTACATG
>JAODUP010000867.1:0-169214 GCA_025642065.1 Paralvinella palmiformis | reverse complement strand
TAGGTTACTGACCAAATCAAAACTTTCATGAATGTTGTATTAAAACGATATATTTTGATTATCCTTACCTGGTTTACAATTCCATACAGCGTTTGTTCCAGGTAAAATATAGGTATTCAATACGATATATGAATCCTGATTCTACGCTAGTCAAAATCAAATAAAAACCCAGTCAATGTAACATTAACCACCAAATAGTTTGTTTAAATTGTGAAATGTACGAAACTTTATGAAAATACGAACGTATGAAATGATATCCCGTTTACTATAAATAATTTGGCAGATGTTCGATGTAAGCATCTAAAAGTAATAATCTGCTATTTTATATACACACATCGACCTAAAACACATACAATTGTATAGGAACTCAAACAAAATGGTAACTTTTACTTCCAGTGACGTCAAGACGGGCGACAGTATCGAATAGGGCACTAACCATCCAGTTATATATATATATATATATATATATATATATCATAACATTGATGTGAACATAACAGACATGTATTTTCTAATTACTAACAGAGATGGTGTTTGGAACCTAATGGTCTTATGTCCCGTCCTGGGTATTACGTGGATATTCGGGATTTTTACGCTGACTGATGCCCAGCCCAATATAACCATCGCATTTCTTTACGTCTTCACTATATTAGCTACTCTACAGGTCAATTGTATTATCGAAATAACAAATTCGTCCTAAATGTTTATTAAACACAATTTTAATAATTACAATTACATGATCAACGACTTACTTGAACGGATGTTTGTCTTTCAGGGATTCTTCATCTTTATCTTCCACTGTATCTTAAACAAAAAGGTATGTATCATATGTAAACACACACATACATTAGATGGTTGGTGTTTTACGGTCACCTTTATTGACAAAGTATGCTAAATGGACCCTGCGACCCATTAAAGTAATGATGCGAAGTGAAAGATGAAACAGCTTTCAGACATGATCACGCCGAGATTTGAATTCAGGTGGTTGAGACCAGTTAAACCATGGAGGCACTACATACATACAAATAAACAGAGAGAGAGAGAGAGATGTGTGTGTGTGTGTGTGTGTGTGTGTGTGTGTGTGTGTGTGTGTGTGTGGTGGAATACTAACTAAGCTTCCAAGATGGTCGTGGTGATGGCAGTGGTGATGCTGATGACATTTATTAAGCTGTTTATCATTTTATTATTACAGGTTATAGCCCTAATGAATTCATGTGGAAAGCCAAAAATGTATAGTTCTAGTGATAGGGTAAGTGTTGCTGATAGTGTAATGTTGGATGTACCGTTGTGTATGTATGGAAGTGTGTGTCCATAACACAGTCTTGAACATGAACTGATTATTATTAAACAAGTATTTCTGTACTCCTGTACAATGGTCATGTGGTATAATATATATATATATGTCTGTGTGTGTGTGTGTGTGTCTGTTAACCACTAGAGATGGGCGTACACTATTATATAGCACAAATATATCATTACATATAGGGTAAAGGTGGCGAGGTAAGTGTTGCTAATGGGATAAATGTGATGGGGTGAGTGTAAATGTGGGCTGTTAAGCGTTGCTGATAGGGTACTTATGATGGGGTAAGTGTTGTTGATAGGGTAAATGTAGTGAAGTGTTGTTGAAAGGATAAATGTGGCCAGGTAAGTATTGTTGATAGGGTAAATATCGTGGGGTGTTATTCATAGGGTAAATTTGGTAGAGTAAGTGTTGTAGATTGGGTAAAAATACCCTTGCCTCTGCTAAATCTGAATATTATAATAAAAAGATCAAAGAATCAAAGGGAAATCAAAGGGCTGTTTTCAGTGTTGTGATTAGCGGAAATTAGAAATGTGGTCTCACTTGGAAAGTTTTAATTTATGCTGAAACTCATTTGTTAAAGATTGTTTTCACCGATAAATAATGTTGATCGTTTAAATTTCTTATTGGAGTTTTACATACATATTTTACTTGGGTTATTATACGCTTAAATGGCTTCAGGTTTCTCCTTTTTTAATATTTATTATGATATTTGTGGTGGGGGGAATTATTCTTCAACGGGTAACTGTGGCAGGGGAAGTATTGCTGATGATGTATGTATTGTTGATACTGTTTATGTTGTGGAGTCTCGATGATAGACTGTAATGAGAAATGTATTACCACTAAGGTAGTATTACTACTAAGGTAGTATTACTACTAAGGTAGCTTGTGGGGTAAGTATTACTGTTGGAAAAATATCATTGATAGGCTAAGTAATCCTGATATGGTAACTGTGGTGATAAAGTATTACATATAACTATCTTCTGCATGGTAGTTTTACTGATAGGGTAACTGCCGTAAAGTATGTAAAGTTATATCTCTATATTAATATATATTATAATTATGTTTTAAATTAAATTACCAGATACAATTGTGGTTTGTTGTATCTATCCAGTATTACCACTAATACAATGGTTTATGGCTGAACAATTAAACCTTAGTTAGTGGTCACCTGTATACAGCAACCACCCGTCTAATCAGTTCGGACTGGTTTTGGTCTGTGATATGCACAATCTGACCAGGAGTGCATCCAATAAATGTATTCGTCTGATCATGCAGATTCCACCGTATCTTGTGAAATATGTTGCTGCTATTTCATGCAACATCTGTAATCCACAGCAATAATCTACAGCAATAATTCATAGCAATTATCGAGCTCGTCCTACGAAGCGACTAACCAGTAAGCGTATGACATATCGTACTGGGGTTTGAACCCAAATCATTTCGCCTTTTGGTTTGCCACACTAGCATCCTATTGATACATATTGCGTTATACACAAATGGCCAAACTTAAACAATAATATATTATTTTAAAGCAGAAAAAAATACAAGAATATTATATTATTATAATATACCAATAATATATTATATTACTTTAATATTATATTATTATAATATTATATAATTTTATTATTGATATCACCTTATCACCATAGAATCTCAGCTAACACGAACATATGTGTAACTGTAAGGTGACAGTTTGTTAATGCCTGTGTGTTAGCTCTTTCGATGATAAATTATAAGAGGTCGCATTGACTCAACCAATCAACCAATCAGTCAATCAACATTTAGTATTTATATCATTCAGAGACAAGTCTACGAGACGCAGAGCACGAGTCGTGAGATCCATAGACATGGTGAACGATCATCCTTTTCGAAATACGTATCCACATCTGGAGAATATTCTGAAATAAATTCTGGATTCCAGCCAGACACTCCGGTCACTCTACACCGGGAGGCGATCCGCGATCCTGAAGCACCGACACTGTACACAACATACAGTCAACAAGTCGATACCCTTCGAGATATCATTAGTACCGGAATAAGTCATGATTCTGGAGCTTTGATGGCCGAACATTCCGGACACTCAGTACCCGGATATTCGTACCAGTTGCCAGCCTCAGACAAGCCACCCACTGGTGGCTGGGATAGCTTTGCCTGGCAAAACATGGACTATTTATACGATAACAGCGGCTACGTAGGCGATTCAACGATAACTTATTTCTGAATGGCTTATAGTTTGAGTAACTGATAGATGTCTGTTAAGGAAGATTAGTGATACGATAACCCGGAAGTCTGTGTATATAGATGGTGTTAGTTTTATTTATAGGAATCGTTGCAGAATATTGAAGGTTATGTGATCTTGATATTTACTCATAGAAATCCTTTCTCACCCTAGCAGATATATTGAGTTTGTTCTGGATCAAATACTCGATAATGTTAACATTCTGTTCTTTCTCTTCGGGATCCATGAGGAGTAACCGAGTACGTTAGAAATGGCAAACAACAAAAAATATTATGTTCTAAACTTACTTTTGTAAGATATCAAGATTAAAGAACAAACTGTGTACAAGTGTACAAGTGTTGTAAATATTAGAATGTGAGTTGTCGTCTGCCATAATAAATATAAATGTTAATGTTGCTGTTTTACGTCCACTTTTATATACAAATGATAGTCTAAATGGGCTCAGTAACTCTCAAAGATAATGAGGACAAGTGAAAGTTTTGAATCGAAGTACTAGAAGTCTGTTACTAGCTTCACTATCAATTAGACTACGAGTATTACCTGCCGATAAATATGAACTAGATTTTTGAATTTTATATGCTGTCGGGAGGTGATTATTATTATTATTATTGTTGTTGTAACTTATTCGAAAGATGGAGTAATATATATAATTGTAGAGGGTAATGGTAATAATAATTGACGAATAAATGGGAGTATCTTGATGGACAAAAATTATTTATATTTACGTTGCAATTATGATGATGATGATAATGATGTAGGAGATTATAATGATAAAGATAGAGATGATCTTCCTATAGAAAAACAAATGCTCAAATATTCGTTTTTTTATGATTAGGTTCGTCATTTAGTGCACAAAAGATACACCAAATTAGTACAATTATAATTCTTATAGTTTTTATTTTATTTGATGATGTATAGATCTATTATTTTGTGGACAATGTCTCGTGTAATATATAATGATCGTAGTTGTATTGAAAATGCTCCGAGTTATTTAATAAAATACTCCATTAGATCGTAATTATCCACACACAAAGTGGCCGAGCTAAATGTGTCTGTTCAAAATAGTTATACAGTCTTACTTGAATGTTGATGATGAAAACGATGATGATGATCAAAATATGTGAAGTAGACCTATATCTGACCCGATATCATACATTGCTGTAAAGCGTTATCTTGATAGATAAGATAGTGTATTATAATAAAATTATATTCCACATCACTAATACTAACTTACACTAATTTATTTTTCTTTTATGTTCGATGTCGACACCAAGTGCTGATGATTTCGTCCATTGAACCGAAAGAGGTCAAACGCCAGAGACAGAAGGGGGGTTGTGGAATAGGCTAAATATGATAATAGTTCAGCTTAATTTCCCGCCCCCAAAAAACAACGCTTTAACGGTTATATTAAATGTGTTCCTTATACTTACCGATGAAACGATATTCATTTTGTATTACTTTTACGCCCACGTATGACGTAAGCAACCAACGACACAACAATAATTCACCATGTTTATCAACTCGATTTTGCAGTCTGCGTTGCTTTTTCCCCAACTGGAAGTTAGGACCTCTTTGGCATCATATCGGCGGCCGTGTTGGGTCTAGTTTTTTTCAGGTCACGTGACGTCCATCAAAACTCCTGTCACATGGCGTCCATCAAAACTAGTCACATGACATCCATCGAAATTACAGTCACATGATGTCCATCAAAACTTACGTGATATTTATTAAAATTACACTCAAATGATGTCGGTAGGACTTTGGGGGGGAATGTTAATACTGTTTTGTTTTCCATTTCACTCTTCTAAAGGTTTATATGTAGAGTTTTGCCCACAAAGCTTCTTATCTAAAAATGAATAATCTTTCAAGCTTGAGTAGAAACTGAAGTGCATTCCCACAAAACAATGAAGTAAAATTGGAGTAGATCTAGAGGCAGAACCTGTTGGCTGTTTTATTTATATTCGTATATAAACACTGTCTCGATAATATTATCGTCAAAATACTACAGTTCACACATTAAACAGTTTGTTGAATTCAGTAACAGCTAATATTCACAATAATAATATTCAGGTAAACTCTTAATGTTCTCGATACGTTCATAGCAAACAAGGAGTTATATATATATATATATATATATATATATATATGCCACAAAATCTAGTCTAACAATTGATATATACTGTTGATATATACTGTTCATTAATACTTCCCTATTTAATTTACGCATGTGAGATATGAGAAAATACTTACAAGTCTAAATTACATACTTTGATGCTATTAGAAAAGAAGGCAATCCCTAATATTGCCAAAGCTAGTTATTTAGATCATGTCCATCCACTGTTTGTACAAATAATGTTCATAACAATAAAACAAATACATTCATGTGGTACCAAGTCTAGTAAAAAGGGAAATTTTAATGTAAATTTTGTAAGACGAAAAGAAAGTTAATGTCACTTAGTATTATATGGGTGTTAAATTATGGAACCAGTTAGATGCAAATGTTCGCAATGTTAAAACAATTAATATTTTAAGCACATAATTAAGAATATGTTCATTTCTTTATATGCTAAGATATGTCTATAATTGTATTTACAGTTCAAATACAACATAGATGATATAATATATACAATAATATGTTATGGCTACAATAATTAATCAATTCATAATTAAACTTACATGGATTTGTTGTTTCATAAAGATAGAATTATGTCTGTTGACTATTCCACATATTTTTATTTTTAAATGTGTCATGAATGTTTTTAATGTTATGTTAAGGGGGGGTGCATTATATAAGCAATGCTTCAAGCATCTTCCCTTTTCAACATTCTATGAGGTTTTTTTTCATTAAATGAATGTTTAAGTAAACGAATTGAATTGATATGACAACAACCGAAACATACATGACATATGAAGCAACGGTTCATTCTCCTCTCTCTCTCTCTCTCTATCTCCCTCTCTCTCTCTCTATCTATCTATCTCCCTCTCTCTCTAATGGGCCTATAATTACACCAACTTTGTTTTCTGTAACAATTCAGAGACCTGATGGTGCGACCAGCTTCCAAAGAAGATAATAAGCGAAAACAATTGAAAAGTAGAGTGTGACTGGATCATAGCTGATGATAGGAGTACAGGCTCCACCTGGTGATTACAATGAGTTTCATGAAAATGTTATTGCCTTGGTCAGCTCCAAATCGGCAATGGTGCAATGGATCTACAGCACTGTAACACAAACCTGCAGATCCGGGTTTGAATCAAGCCGATGTGCCCGTGTTTGTGGGATATTTTGTTTGGGCTATATAAACCGCTTACTCATTCACCCACCTCAGTATGAAATCCTGTCGTCGTAGGCGTCACAAGTAATCCTTCACCTGAATGGGCGAATATAAAAGCGCCATATTGGCTGAAATTTAAGCTATTTAGTGGCCACTTAGAACGTTTAGAATATAAAATACAGCCTGGAAGTTAAACAGAAATTATAAATACTTGCAAAAGAACTATAATGTTATGGAAGAGTTCAGTTTGTGGTGTGTGTGTGTGTGTGTGTGTTTACGATATAAAATGTACTGTCCTATAAATAACTTTAGAATCATTTCAGTTATTGATCATATATTTACATATTTTATTATTTCTTGAACCGTGCTGTTTTGTTCTTTTTATACTGTTTCATCATACGCGATCATTCTCTACATATAGCTAATCGTTCCTCCTGTATATTGATCTAAATTAGATTTTAAAAATTATTCTAGTTCAAGCCAAAATATTACAAAATATAACGACATTAAAAGTAGCGTTACTTCTGACCAAATTACTTCGCGATGGATGTGTTGGAGGAGTTTTAGCGGGGGATTGTTCTCGACTCAGCCAAGTCAGCAGTGATTGGACCAGGTGACCATGTGGGGGTCTACCGGACAACAACGCTGACGGTGCTGAGGGGACATTTTTTTTGAGTAGTGGTTCTGGTGCTGGAGTGGATAGTTTTTGTACAGTTTCGATTAGAACGTATAGCAATAAAGTATATTCGAGACTACATGAGTTCTGAGTTTTGAAAGAGAGAGCTAAGGCCGAGATTCGGACGGCCGAGCCGGCTGCGTCCCGGATCTCGGTAGTTTTCAATTATAATGCTAAGTGATTAGCGAATATTTATCATTCAATAAGCTGGAGTTAATTTTGGTGGTCATTGTCGTTAGGTTAATGTTCGTGAAAATAGTCATTACCTGAGTATAATGTTTACCTTTATTTCGATCTTCATCGGCGTAATATCAGATGTATATTATTTCAGCTCCGGAAAACGCGTTAACGAACTACGATCAAATACGCCCCCTCCCCATAAAGCAGGTCGAGCCGTGATAGCGCAGTTAGAGCGTAGAACTCGTAGCCGAGCGGTCGCGGATTCGAGGCTCCGTGAGCTGCAATGCTGTCAAGCAGCGACTGGTTCACTCATCCATAAAAAATGAGTACCTGACAGGACGCGATAGCTATGTGTTTGAGTAATGCCTATAATGGCAGCGTACGTTGTATGCTCCTTGGGAGTTGAGATATGTGCTGGGTGGAAACAGGTCCGAGTCAGGGATAATAATATTGTAAATAATATTGTAAAGCGCCTTAGAGCAGCTTCTAGTTGAATAGGGCACTATATAAATATCACATATTATAATTTTGATGTTTATTTAGTGCCTATCGTATTGAAAGATTGAACTATCAGCGATGGCCGGGCGTACCTAAAAGCCTAGAGGCTCGATCATGGGTTAATACTGCTTCCAGATCTACAAACTGGTTTCTTGTGGCTACACATCCTGTACTCTGCGAACTCACTCACTCTCTCCTCTCTCTCTCTCTCTCTCTCTCTGTGTGTGTGTGTGTGTGTCATCGAATATATATATATATATATATATATATATATATATATATATAATGTGAACCTGTGTGTGTTCGTGTGTGTGTGTGTGTGTGTGTGTGTGTGTGGTTATATAACCCAAAGAAATTGGTGTACTATGTCACATGCATTAAAGCTGCTTATGAGTGTCTCATCCATAAAATAAATATTATAATGATTGAATGATATTTGTTCATTCCTTTTTCAATAAATTAAATAAAACAATATGTTATTGGCCGGCATAGTCTCGGAATGTTGGCAAATATGAACATTTCTCGGAATGTACCTTAACACAAGGGCCAACCAATTACAAGAAGACTAGGTGTTATTGAACATCTGCTTCACATATGTGTCGGACAATGTACAGTGGAACCAATCCATACGACCATCGATCGTAATAGATAAGCTTTATGGAACACAGTAAAAACAGTCCTTACCTGTTTATTACTCGACCGCCTTTGATTAGGTATCATGATATATACATTGAAATACCACTCGCACTGAAGAACCACCTACTAAAGTTATACGAGTGCTATTAAGACAGGTTTTATTGTATAATGATGGTAAATGTCTACTTCTTATCTAACTCATACCTGCATGTGTACCAGAAACATCATCATAATGGCTCTTTGAGAATGTTGACTGTTCTTTATCTATTACCCTCAGTAGAAACCAGAGGCTTACCGTAAAAAATGTTTTGGATTGTCATGAATTCTTCTTACATCTAACAACCATATTTCTTATTATCTACGCCAGTTGCCTCCAGAAATCTTCGTTCTTTATAGAAACCGGATATTTAAAGAGACGGACTATTTTGACTAGTAGATCTTCCAAGTTTGTGCTTCGGTGGTGGCCAAAGTCTTCATGAGATGAATTATGACATTATCTAAGGCAAAGATTTAGGAAAAAAACATCAAATGACAAATAAAAAGTGTTTATAACAAAACTATTTTAATCGGAACATTTTACTTTCATTTCAAGTTTTCAGAACCAATAAAAGTAGGTTCAGAGATATTTTAGATGATGACAAAATATGAACAAATATCACACACTTGACCTCAAAGTGCCGGTGAATCGACTCTCGTCATTGGGAGCCGCCATTTTGAGGCTAACAGACACCTAATATTCCTGAAGTCTGACGTCATTGGGTACAGGCTGTTTTTACGATCCGGTTTTAATTATGTCAACAAGCGTCAGCTGAGCATGTAATTTCAGAACAAAAACGCATTTACACTATATTAACTATAATTATAGTTGTTACAAACAGCCTCGTATGCTACAAATATGGCTAAAGAAACTATACAATGAAATTCCTCATAAAGATTGTTTTGTATTATTGTAATACATAACGCCCATCCAGCTGTTATATTTATGTAAATGAGCTGACGACGTCATCTGTTAGCAGTAGTTAGTAAGTTGATCCCTGGGGATAGGTAATATCACGTAATCTTATTCGTACTTAATAGAGACGGCTACATAATTGTTGTGCTCGCTGACGTCACAATGTTTTGAGGAAGCCGATATAGATTATTTCTTTACGATATCAGGTATATGTCGTCAGTAATATTGTGGGAATTTGGTTACCTTTTATAAATATTATGCATAGAACTCTTACGGTACAATAAGTACGATGGCAGTGGATACAAGAAAGATTACGTACGCTGACAGTGGATACAAGAAAGATTACGTACGCTGACAGTGGACACAAGAAAGATTACGTACGCTGACAGTAGATACAAGAAAGACTACGTACGCTGACGGTGGATACAAGAAAGATTACGTACGCTGACAGTGGATACAAGAAAGATTACGTATGCTGACAGTGGATACAAGAAAGATTACGTACGCTGACAGTGAATACAAAAAAGATTACGTACGCTGACAGTGGATACAAGACAGATTATATACTCACAAGTACAACGACAATAACAAATACGATTCTAAGGCACTGCACATAAGTTAATATATATATATATATATATATATATATATATATATATATATATATATATATTACATAATAATCATTATTATTAGCAGATCGTATCAAAAGTAATATCAAATAGATAGGTTTTCATTTTGGATTTGAAAGTTCCGATGGTGGAGACAGATCTTATGTGTTCTGGATGGTGATTCCAGGCATATGATCCGGCTAAACTAAAAGCAGCATCTCCATACAATTTAAGTCTGGTATTTTGGATCTTCAGTAAACGACCAGACTGTTTCAGTTGTACTATTTCACATAATATAAGGTGGGGCTAAACCATGCACCGCTTTGTGTGTGCTCAGTTGTATCGTTAATGCAATGCGTCATTTCACTGATATCCAATGGAAATGTTTAAGTACAGGTTGTATGTGATCGTAGCTGTGGATATTTGTCACCAGACGTGCAATGCAATTCTGTATGCATTGCAGTTGGTTAACAAACCTGTCTGGTATTCCTATCAGCAATGAGTTGTCATAATCTATCCTCGATGCAATGAACGCAGGTGCCACAATCTTTAGGGCATCAGCAAATAAATGGGTTTTCAAATATCTAATGCTTTGTAGCTTGCGGAATTATGGTTTATATACATTAGCTATGTGCTGTTTCATGTTCAGTGTTTGATCATCAGGTACGACACGTACCGAGGTTCCAGACTAACTGGCTTGATGATATTGATACATTACCAATATGTACAGCACTTTTGCAGACTTCATGAAATTATGAAACGGTCCACTACCAAATGAAAACTATATTATTTTCGTCATGGGTGCATTGAGTACATTGAGAGAATCTTTGATTGGCCATTTTGGAGTAGGGTCCAATTCACAGAAAGAATTACAGGATTTCCTAATAAGTTTGGTGACGACTGTCCATATGTTCAGGCCTATTTGGTCTTCTTCAGGTGCTTCAAAAATGTCTATAATTATTTGGATCTTCTGCTGAAAGTATTTATTGAAACCTTCCACGGTTTCGCCGCTTTGCTGATTGGATGTCCTTTGTGTACCACGAAACTTTATGTCAATCAAAATTGTGATATTGTAAAATCATACATGTAAGTTCATACAAATCATAGAGATCATCCAGTTGTTTGTTGATTAAATCTGTGCTGCTAAGATCATTCCTGACAAACGTCAGATCAATATTCCGATATTTCTTGAATGAGGTAGTCCGTACGACTTTCGGGGGTCTGATTACATTTGCAGAAATGCTGATGTGATGGTCACAAATAAGAGAAGACACTGAAACCTTATCTGTAGTATTGTCATCAATCCGTGTCATGAAAAAATAGGTAGTTTGGCCAAGAGTTGTTTGATTTAAATCATTTCATTTAAATTTGTTATTTAAATTATGATTTAATTCACTGCAAAAACTATTTAAATTAAATTTGTGTGTAATTAATTAGATGTTTTGATAATTGTATTTATTAGTATTGATTAAATACAAAAAAAAGCAAATTTAATATCAATTGCAAGTAGATTTCAACACAATGTAGTCTAACAAGTTATACTAATCAGTGATAATTCTCCCAAATCTATGGCTCGGATGATCTTGGAAGATCAATACAATAGAATATGTCAAGTGAAGCCACGTTGCTTCAATGTGATAAATTGGATAAAGTTTGGGGTGATCTGACACATGAAGTCACATCTTTTCTATGCACTTACCGGATCATTAAATTAATGCTAAGCACTTGGTTTTAAGCCAGGATGGGAATATAAAGTGGGCATTCACAAAGATTCACTTTTGATAGTTATCTGATGCTGAACACATGTCAAAGACAAAACCTGACTCTGCAACTTTGAGATAACGGGATCATGTATTTTATCAGTATACATCGATACTTTTCAACTGCACAATGTCTGGCAGAAAACGGGATTGTGCGTGGCTATATAGTTATATTCCCGGGGGAGTAATAACACCGATAATCACTTGGTCAGAATCAGTACCAGTAAGCCAAGTCTCTCTCAGAGCAACAATGTGTATATATAATCTGTAATCTCACCTTTTTTTCTTCAAAATTAACTGATAGTTCATAAGGACAATATTAACTGAATGTCTATGTTCAATGTGGCGAGGTGGGCATTTTACATGGATGATGTTTGATAGATTATGTCCTCTGCCACATGGTTTATTTCTTCTGTCCAGTTTAGACACTACATTATTTATATCACGCCTGACACGGCGTGTAGGAAGTATTTTAAGATAAGATAAGATGAGATGAGATAAAAGTTATTTAAATTCGGTACAAGTACAATAAGAATCATTATCTAAAAGCTATTGAATGAATGATCATGTATGATGAAGAAGATGATGACAGATGAAAATCCATGATTATCAATCCATGTGTTTTTCTCCTTAGGATATAATCCAATACAGTAGAATTCTCATGGGCGGCCATTCCCTCAGACGAACATCCTCCCCCATTAAGACTACAAAGTCTCGAATTTTCTCCTATGCTCTAAACAGTGGAAAAATCCTATAATCCGACCATTACATTCCTCTATAACGACCATACATAAAAATGTATTAAAAATGAGCGTTAAAATTGCACCTAAAATACTTTTTTTATCCCAAGCACACTCTCGAGTCAAGGTTAAATGATTGACGATGTGTTAGGTCAATACTCATTCGGTTGTCAATTAATTAACGCACGTCATGTATAGGGAATGCGTGTATCTTGACGACACGGGAAAATAAGCTAAACGAAGCCATGATTTTCAATTTTTTAGCTGTTCAATTCGATTGATTGGTTAATGCCACCATTGTATTTATTTATCACACAAGTCCAACGAGTTTATCAGTTTTATGAGCAGGAATATGAACTGTTATTATTGTATTGTTCTTCTAAAGACAAAAACACTTCTCTTCATACTTATGCAATTGATTGATTGAGCATCTGCTATTAACTCTCCTGATAATCGACCTAGTGTTATTCAATATTGTGTCAACATATCCGGCAAAATAAAAAAGGGAATGTCAGAAAGTGAATGTCATCACGGAATATTGCAAAAGTTAGCATTTGTTGCCAGAACAGTTTTGTGTCGGCAAAATCCAGATCCTATAAAAATCAAACGTAAGGCTGAGTAGATGACGACTTTTGAAGATATCATCACATCAAGTCATAAGCGTCTATAGAAATTTATGAACAGTTATAAACTAGGAGCTACTTTGTGATCGTGGTTTAAAAATCATTGTTCTAAAAATATTCCTGTTTCTGGGCTTATGATCCAGGAATTTGCTCGAAAGCTAGCAAATAGGCTGTCATTGACAGATTCCAAAGAATCCATTGGATAACTTCAGAACGCGACGTATCATAATCTTTGCAACTATCTGTGGAGAAAGTGGCAGTGTTGAACCAGCGACTGTTAATGATTGGAAAACCTAACTCCCACAAATCAACGCGGGCTACACACCACGCGATATTTATAATATGGATGAAACAGAACTCACATAACGTTCTCTCACTGACAATTCTCTTTCAATCAAAGGAGAAGCTGGTGTTAGGGGGAAAACTATAAATGAAAAGGTGTTTATTACTTCATTAAGTCCATTCCCCTATTAAGATAAAACAATCTCACTTCGAAGGGTGGGATTAATGGGGGAATTCTACTACATACATTAGTTCATATCTATATTGTATGGCATTCTGATCATACACTGTCCACTCTAAAATATGGCAATACACGAAACCAACTAAAGGAAGAACAACAAACACTGAAATAACATTAAAATAATGCATCACAACTAGCAGTAAATATGCATCATAAACAAGAAAACATCCATTTCATCCACAAAATAAAATATCCAGATGTGATGCTTAGACAATCACCGAGATAACGTGTTAAAACATTATATTCACAGAAATGCCTTTTAATAGGAATATCTTGAGAATGGATACAAGAGACATTACGTACAAGACAGATTAAATGCATGGAAAAAAGGAAACGGGGGGAAAGTGGAAAAGGGAAAATAATTGTAAATGATACAATCCTCAGACCACAATGTATGCTAAAGATGCTAAAATCAATGTTTCATATAAACGTTTTACAAAAGTGCTGTTAATTTCAGTATTGACGATTAATTAAAGCTGTGTGGTCAATGTGCACCACTCTTAGGGATTGTCATCATACAAACAATATCTATAAAGTGGGTGGAACAACGGGTTCTTCATTAAGGTAGGATATCACATCCCTTTAGTCTGGAAGGTTATCCAGTGGTTCGAGTGTGACCAATCAACTGTACGCACAGTACTTCAGCAAGAAGCCGTTAAGAACCTTTCCATGAAGTGCACCAATAATGGCCAAGTACGTCTCAAGAAAAAAGCTGAAGACCCTGTGCCAGGACAGTGTCAATGGCTCCAAATCTATTCAAGATTTTCTCAATTGTTTTTGACACAATATCCGTCAGATCCATAGGAATTATTGAACTATTGTTATAATGTGGTATGACGTCTGCATGTGCTATAATATATTGTGTATTATATGTACATGATATGTATAATGCTTATGTGAATTAATTGTTAAAATATGTCACAATATGTTATGTAATGAATGTGCTATAAAATCATAATATTATTTTGCGATTTATGTGTCTCTGTGTGTATTTTATTAATTATTTGGCCTCATAATAAAGTAGGAAGATCTGTTTCTTTCTTTCCATTACTTTTTCCTGTTTCCTTTTTTCCTACTCAATTTTGTTTCTTTTTTTCCCTGTTTCTTTTTTTCCCTGTTTCTTTTTTTCCTGTTTCCTTCGTACCGTACACCAGACAAATTACGTACACTGATAGTGCACACAAAATATTGTAAGTTGCACAAGTGTCCCGAATGAAGTAGAAATGGAAAAAAATATTGTATTAGTATAAATCCATGTCTGATTCCATAATATCCCTTATGTGTCTTTTATTATATACTATAATAGTGGTGAGTGCATTCGTCTCTTGGCCCTGGTAACTGTTGGCAACATCATACACAGTGTAATGGGATTAAAACGATTACTCTGTAATATGGTATTTAAATACAACAGTAACATCGTGTCCATTCTAACTGATTCAATGGTTAAACGGCTTTCATCCTATTAAGAAAGAGAGTTACTCATTCTGGTATCAATCCTGGATCTGAGATTCAAAATTCAGTGATATACCTCTGACCCTGAAGACTGTTATACTAAACGGACATTGTTGAAGTGAATGAATCACCGACAATCAATACACAAGTCGTGTTATCGAACTGTGCAACCTCCTCAAAAGATGACAACCACTAATTGACTTCATGGACAATGTTCCAATAATCCTAAATTGTGAGACCGTGTAACCGTAAGGTATTTACTGGACCGTGCCCGGTTAACCTTGTAATCGTAGAAACACTACCCACCACGGTGCATTAGTGTAGCTGAACACATATTGCACGTAGTTTTCTTTTTACACGAGGAGAGAACAAAATGATTCCATATATTCGATCACTGTGCAGATCGAACTGTACTCCCCTTGCTTATAGTGAGCCAAATATCACTTTATATTGCAAATTTATACGGACACGTGGATAATAACAATCTTACCGGGGGGGGGGGGATATGTCATATTTTGGCGGGTGTGCTCGGTCCCAGGTCAAATTATTGACCCAATGGATCAAAGTAATTTTCCAAAAGGGTGTCAAAATCTCATCGAGGCGAATTAAAATTAAGAGGTCAATAAGATCGAGCCAGATTCAAAAGGATCAGGATCAAATCCGCTGAGCGTACCTGCAGTTGATCATATATATAGTAGCCCCCTGGAGGATGCAGACGCTGACATATGTATGTGATACACTAACAATAAGAAAATAACCATTAACACTGCATCACGTGCATATGTGATGATGCGTCACATATTTACCATTACATTTTGTCAACTACGGCAAACAGACATTTATGAAGCTGAACGATGAAAAACGAGCATTTGACATATACAGCAGTTAACCGAGTATTGATTATGTGATCGGTTATTTGCTTAAACCGGACCGTGACCGGTTAACCATGTAATCGTGGAAACACTATTATTAGCAGTATATATTGCGGATCAGCTGCCAACAATCGTAACTCTGATAGACATATGAAATGACTTTAAAGAAAGCTTATGAGAGGAATTGAAGCTGAAGGAACCCACTAGATGCCGGTATGGTGAGAACTCGACACTCTTGACTTGATTTTGACAACTGATGACGAAATGGTGAGTAACCAGGAATATGATGCAGGTGTTGGGCTGAATGATCAATAAATGATCAATAAAATAAATGATGTAATATTAACCACGAATAAATCTGAGCCCTGTTTCAACTGTCACAAAAAGATTACAAATCCATGAACACTAGTTTAGCAGGACCAGACTGGGTGACGGGGTAGCAGAACTTAAAGAACTGTCAATGAATGAAGCATGTGAACATTTTGCATCAGAATTCAATCTAGCAATGATAAATTACAACCCCAGGTCAGTACCAAAGAATAATGGACACCGTAAGAGCTGAATGACAAAAGAGGCAACTGCAAAGTACAGAAAGAAACAGCGAGCATGGAAACAAAACCAAATTGACAATGCATTATATGGACTATTTCATAGCGACAACAGAGAAGAATGAATTTACTACAATAGTGATAAACGTTAACAGAGATTTTGAACATAACCCGGCCAAAAACCTGAAGAAAAAACCCAAAGGTTTGCAAGTGGAAGCTCAAAAGTAAATCAAGGCTACGGGCCATCGAAACAAATCATGGTACTCTTACCAGTGATGACAAGGAAAAGGCGTAGCTGCTAAATGCTTATTTGACCAGTGTATTCATAAAAGAGAATTTGGATAACATGCCGACTCTGTCATCCAAGTCTGACAATTCACCTCCGGTAATACATGTAGTTGACTTTACATTAGAAATCGTTGAAAAGAAACTCTAAAGCGGTTAAAACCACCAAGTCTGCAAGTCCAGACGGTAACGATCCATGGATCCTCAGTGAACCAAGGCAGTTGGTAAAGATAACCCTGAGCATCATATTCCAGAAGTCATTTGAGGCGAGCTGCATACTAAATAAATGGAATGAGGCCTACATAACACCAATGCATAAGAATGGGAAGGAGAAGGTTACACGGAACTACAGATCAGTGAGTCAGTCTCACATCAGTTAATGAGAAGATGATGAAGTCGATCATTAGAGACCAGTTAGTCAAACATAAGATGGATCCTGATCTGTGATACTCAGCATGGATTTATCCCTGGACGATCATGTATGACACAGCTAATAACAACACTTGAAATATACTAGATAGTGGTGCCCCCATAGATGAAATACACCTGGATTTTAGAAAGGCATTCGACCTGCTGCCACCCCAGAGGCTCCTGACAACACTGGAAGCATATGGTACCAAAGTCAGAACACTGGTCTCGATAAAGAATTTCCTCTTGGGTAGAAAACAGAGAGTGGTGGTGGGGCAATCGTGTTTATTATATACATAAACGATCTACCAGATGTGTTGACAGGTACTGTGTAGATCGTTATAGATGACACCAAACTATTTCAGGCTGTCCGGTCTATGTCTGACCATTTCCATTTACAGAAAGATCTTCACAACCGATTAGATTGATCCCATAAGTGGCAACTGGAGTTTAACGAGTCCAAATGTAAAGTCATTCATCTAGGCAGTGTCTATATTCATCACGATTGTGAGATGAAGGATGTCCCACTGGCCTCAACATCACAGGAGAAGGATTTGGGAGTGATGGTAGATGAGGATTTGAAATTCCATTCCTTAGGCGGTTAGGAAATCCTAACTAATGCTGGGCCTAGTACTGGAAACTTTCACTTGCCTGGATGAAACAACATTGCCAAAACTGTTTACCACAATGGTTGGATCCCATTTAGAGTATGGTAATGTGATATTGCACCCTAGATTCAGAGGCGACAAACTTGAGATAGAGAAGATCGAGCGCGGAGCAACCCGAATGATGCCAAGGCTGAAAGGACTCAGCTATGGAGAAATATTGAGAAGGCTGATACTGGCATCCCTAGAACAATACTGTAAGAGCAGGAGGATCGATATGCTCCATGTGTATAAGATCCTGAATGGCATCAACATAATAGATCCAAGTATGTTTTTCACTATGATGACACTCGAACACAAGGGGGCGCAGTCAAAAGATGGTTAAACTACATGTGAGATCAGTTATGAGATAAACTGTGTTCAGCCAACAAATAGTCAATGATTGGAAATTGACTCTAACTTGTCTGGTGGACAAGCCAATACTGAACACATTTAAGATTAGACTCGCTAAGTTCTGACATGAGGAGAAATACAGACTATACACGATTGATTAAAGTTTTGTATTTAGACTGTCAGTTAAGACTGGTATTACTAACAGGCAAACTAAACTTCTATATTCCGTACATTCAATATCACAGTATCATAGCATTCTAATAAGGTAGCGCATTAACAAAAAGATCTTTATTAAAATTGACAGATTATAATACTTTTTATAAACATCTTCAATAACAACAAAGGCAACCACAACAACACATATTCAATTTAAGCCTGAAAGAATGCATATAAATACTATTTTTTAAATCATATTTGTGTTACAAATCAAAGTTGTCAAAGATATAGTCACCATGATTAAAACATTCAATTTTACTAGTAACCACTGTTATATGTAAATAGCTTCGTTCTTTCCGTACGACGAACTGTTGTCAATATTTGAACCCCATATTAGAATCCCCCGCTCGGGGCCGCTATATTGCCCTAAACTATGTAATTTAATTAATCTTATTATTAGTACATATGTGTCCAGTATTTCGCAGTGACTCAGTTACTTCGAACTCCATGTCATCTTAAAACTTCCATCTGAGTCTTTTAAATCAACGAAGTTATCTATAATAATTCAGTAATAATTCAAAAAATACGTTTGACAATACCAAAAAATAGTGAAATATACAGGCTCTGTGTTTAAATCTGACTCCTACCCGTTCCCCATAATTCAAAAGTTGTCACGTGGGATATTTCGTTAGGGAGTCACACCTCGGCAACATATCCCAGACGTGATTAGGACAGAGGCTAAACAAACCTATTACTCGCTCATTCCATACTCTATGTTAAAGGAATCGTGGCTTTAATATAAATAATGACAGCTAGACAGATATACAAACAATCAGACAGATTCGACGCCAATCAATTATACCATTTCAAACTTAAACAAGAACGATGTTGAAAAAGAGAATGTTACTGATATGTAATAATTTGATATTTCAATGTAGTGTTTCATCATGGTATGACTGTTAATTAATAAAATGTCCTAATTATATATGAAAAACGATTGAAACTTAGAATCCTAGAATCCTAAAGAGACCTAGAATCTAATAGCGAAGTCGAGTACTTCTCGATAATAAACGTTACAACGATGGCAATGCCTACTGAGTGTTTTCGCTACTTTACCATTGCTGTATCACCGGCTGTTCATTTCCGGTCTTTGTTTCCCTTTTGTCAGGAGAGAGATGTGGGCTACCATTAATGTATAAAACATGTACCAAGAATGATAATTGATAATTGCTCTGTTGCTGCCATTTAATTGAGAAGCGTCTTACGGAAAACGTGGAGAACCCTCTGAGTGAGTTTAGTTGCTTGCATTTTAAAGACGATAACTTAATTTTACGGCCTAGACAGTAAGACCCTGACTGAGTCTGACTGACTGACGGGCCTCATTGAGGTTGGCCCCTCATTCCATTCGGTGTCTGTTTTACTTACCAGATCATTATCTGTCAGCTTATTTACGCAACTATTAGATGTGTATGTTATTATGTTAAATCTTAATGGAGTAATTAACACCTAAGGCTAAGGTGGCATTAATAAGAGTAGGCAATCCAATGCAGAATTAATTAGTTGTAAGTTAATTAAACATGTTTTATTGCTGTGTTGGGAGGCTTGAAGATTAAGAATAAGATACAGAATATTATAAATATGCCTATTACACCATGATTTGTCAATGTGTGCATTCTTGCAATTAAGGAGAGAACTAGTATACATATCACATATCTTTATTAAACCAGCTACTCAGCCTACTGCCCTGGCAACTAGGCAAGTCCATTATTTATAATAATATTACTGAGATTTATTTAATATAATTTATATTTGATAATAATGCAAGTGAATTTGTTGATAAATTTTATTATAACTTTTAAGGTCCTGAATCCAGATGCGATCACAAAGTACTTTATTAATGTCCCATGCTGTGTCCGTGCGGTATTTAGGCTCACCCGTTAAATAGTGGCTGGAACTTAATGATAAAAGTCAGCAGTTGTAACAATATAAGGACAAAATCACTAATTGCTAGTATAGTATTAGTAACTTAGTATAGTCTGTAAGAAATTTGATCATTCTAAGTGACTTTGCTGTGATGAAAATCACTGTGAGCATTTCTCATCAAACTATCATCTGATTTGTTCTAGCTCTTACTCTTAGTGGTTTATCTGAAATTAGATGCTGTTTCAGGCTACTTGAATTTTTAAATTGTCAGAAATGAAATATATGGTTACCATTACCCAAATATATCAATTGGTATTACATGTTTGTAGATTCTACATGCTTTATATCTATGGATGTTCAGGACTAGTGTGTGTTGTGCCTTTTGAGCTAAAGGCTGCTCTGAAGTACTAATCCAAATGGGCAGGTCTCTTTTGGGGGCAAAATATGTGTTTATTTTGTGTATTGATTTTCAATTGTTTTTGTACTTTTGCTTTTTACCCATGAAAAGAATGCATGTAATTCTATAGTTTGACCAGTTTAGTCTTACCAAGAACTTTGTGATAATGATTCTGTATAATTATTCCTCTAAAAATAATTATTTATTTATTATTACTATTTTTTGTAGATTTAATAATATTCTGATATATTTAGGATTTAGTTGGGGGGAATATGTTACATTTTATATGAACCAGAACTCTTCTCAAACTGAATTTCAGCAATCACTCAGTCAACCCCTTTCTTAAACTTGGCAGTAAAACATATTTTGAAAATAACTAAATACAGTAGGTTTTTTGTGCTCAGTCTTGCTTCATGGTCACCAGCTTGTGGATCCCAACAACCACATTATAATGGGGCCTTTGTACTGGTAAGACATAGTCATGATAGTGTCAATTCCACATCAAATTTATTAAAATTTCCATTTTCCCCTACTCCAAACACTGATCGTGATACAGTAAGGTTTGCCAACGAAAGACTGAAAACAACATGCAAATCCTATGATTTAGATCTAATACAGAATATATAGGCAGATATCTGCCTTTGTTCTCACCAGATTGACTCCACATATAGAAAAACATGAGTTTTACTAAGAATATTCCCTCAGCCCTGTTTATAATGGAAAGTAAAACTATTCCAGGTACAGTAACACACCGACTTACACAATTAGGTTATCACCAGTAGATTGTGCTTTTACTAAATATGACCCCGTGCCATAGCATGTGTGCTGTGATGGAGTTAAAAACTTACTTAGTCAACTTATACATTGTGCTAATTTTATTAAGCCATGGTCTGACGAGTATTTAATGTCGGTTCTATTAACCGAAGTATTTTAGTTTATACTGATATTTAAATATTATTATTATACACAGTTTTAGTATTCATATGTATGTACTGTATTTGATTATTTTGGTTTTTATTCGTATGCATTTCCCCAATCTTGGGGTTGAAAATGAAAGTAAATAAATTTAAAAAATAGGCCTTTACTAGTACGATGTAATATGTGTCAGGTTGATAGAGTTTTCAGAAGAGTGTTGTTTTCTTTCTACATATACCTATCGGTGTCTGGATAGATCTAGGAGGTGGAGTGCCAGTGATTGACCTCCCCGGAAGTCTAGACAACGCCCCCCAGTGAATGTTTGTCCACATCTGGCAACTGAGCCATTGTCCAAGACAAAGAAAGTTTGTCATGGCCATGTATGCTGCTGATGAGATTGTCCTTTGTTATTGGTTGCTCATGAACAGAGAGATTGTTTCTATTGTGACTCGCTCAATGATATAGGTTCCAGGGTTGTTCAATTTAAATCACTCTAAAAAATCACTGGTTTTGATTTTTTTGAAAATGATAATACACATCCATGCTATAAAGACATATAGCATGTAAACTGTATAGTAGACCTTCATAACCACAACATATCCGATTGGAATGTGACACATCCCCCACATTAATTTGGATAATCACCCATCCAACTGGGGATGAGTCTTTAATTCTATAACCGCACAATAGACTGACAGGTGAAGCCACATACAGTAGCCATGCTGCTTCCATGTGGTAAATTAAATGAATTTGGGGATTATCTGACATGTGATTTTCTATACATTTAGGGAGTTAATGTTAGGCACTTGTTGTTTAGTCAGGATGAGTATATAAAGTGAGCATTCACACAGGTTCACTATTGATAGTTATATCATGATAAATGCAATACTTTACTTGATGCTGTAAACTGTGTGACAATTTTGTGAAAAATTTAGACTGCTTTGTTTTATAATTATAGCTGGTATTTTATCAGTATATATATTGATACTTGCCAACTTCACAATGTCTGGCAGAAATCAGGATTGTGTGGTTATACTTTGATAAAGTTGTGGGGAAGGTAGGGTGCCGGGCTATGTGTCAAAGAAATGTGTCAAAGAAATGCAGGGACTTGTCGCCAGAATGAAGCAGCATTATGATTTCTTGCAGTTGCACAGATGCACACACTGTTGATACCAGTACCACTCATACAGCTCCAGCTGTTATCCATGTACCAGTCCTGACTTCATGAAGCCCCAACTCCCTACTGATCTGGTTAATAAAATTTCTTAGTTCCATCATCATGTCAGTCATTAACCAGAACTCCATTACTTAACTGGTTAAGCTATAAAAAATCTGGGTAAAAGCTTTCACTTCTGCCTCATCTTATACTTAAGTTAGGTAATTTTCTGTGACGTTGGCAAATATAATGACCTCATCTTGTATATTATACACAAGTATATAATGGTACAATCAATTTTAATAATTAATCTCTCTCATAAATCATAACTGCTAAAGATCACCAAGTATAAATTTTAGTATGCACAGTTTTCAAATGGAGCTCACAACCTACGCCTCTTCACTGTAAGTTGATGTTGCGGGGGGGGGGGGTGATGGCATGCATAGTTTCCCTAGGGCTAGTAAGTTTTCTCTGGGCTAGAAAAATATTTGTTGGGCAATTAGATATAAGATTTTTCTAGGTTGGTTGCTCATGGGGTGAAGAAATATTTTTCTGGTCCTGCCTATGTCCCATTTTGTAAACTCATTTAAACAAAACACAAGAGTATGTTAACTTATTTACTTGGCTTAGTCAACAGCAATAACACAATTATTTTAGTCTATTGACTCAGTCACATTTCATCTCTATCATATAGAAAGTGTTTTTTATGGAATAGTTAAAGTGAGTATGGTATCCAATTTACTTACTTCGTCTTGATTTCATATATATATATATATATATATATATATCTGAAGTGTTACATTCTAATTCATTAACCTACAAGATAAGCTGGTGACACCTCTGATCTCTATTGTGACTTTTGGGGGGGGGATGTAAACCTGGTATCATGATGTAGATTGCAAAAAAAATGTATTATTAATATTTACCGTTTTTTTATTATGCAGTCTGTATTTTGTTTGAAAGTAGAATGCGCATTTGCCTTCTAGGTGTTTAAACTAAATATTGTTCCCTTTGTCTAGTTATCATAACCTATAATGATGTCTGTAGGTCATAAAGTCATTATCGGGTTGGATGATGATGATTGAAGTTTTACGGCCACTTTTGTGCAGTATCAGTCGTAGTTAGCTAGTCCCAGAGAGTGGATATAAATTTTGTGTAATTCTGATTATTTCCAAACTAGAGGCTTGATCCTCCAGTAGCACATAGTGTAACTGTAAGAGCAGTAAGTCAGTAACAGATAAGTGATGGTAGTGTAATCATGGAGGTGATGTTACTGGAGAGAAATGGGGGATGACTATTACTAGGGAGAATAATAATAATGCATATTTAAGAGCCCTTACTAGCAGGAGCCATTCAAAGGCACTGTACAGTGAAATGCTAAGTAATATGTCTGTAAAAAACGAATAAAAGATTTAAGTGATAATTATTATTTATCAGTGAAAGATTAAAAAAATTCAAAGGAAGACGCATTTCTCCTTCTTGTATACTATCTGGTGGCAACCTATTCCACAAAGTGAGTACTCCAACACTAAATACCCAATCATCCTGTCACTTGAGCTGAGACACGGATACTTGCAATAGTATCTGACTGGGTGACCTGAGTTTTTGTAATGACTTTCTAAAGGACACCTGTTCACACAGGTATTCAGGTGCCATGTCATTAACCGACTTCTAAGTTAGTAAAATCTTGAAATGGATATGCTGTGTAGCAGGTAGCCAATGTAGTTTTTAAAGGTGATATGTTCATATTTTCAAGTATTTGTCACTGTGTGAGCTGAGCTACTCTGAAGTTGCTGAAGAAGATTGATGTTATAATCAGATATGCCATATAACAGGGAGTTCGAGTAGTCTATATGAAATGTAACAATGCTGATTGATTCATCATGTTGGTGATGTATATTTGAATGCCATTAAAATGATTGCATTAATTAATACTAGTGTTTGAAACATTTATTGACTGGCTAGTAATAGTATGTTGTGGTGCTTGTTTTATTTAAAGTGTACTAGTTTAGCTAACTGGAATAGATTGTTAGTGTTATATAATCTCACAACCTACAATAGTGCTTAAATTCCTTGAAGAACTGTCTGTCATATTAGAGACATTCTAGCCATGAAGAACCTATTGGACAACACACAAAACATTTACAAGTTATACTATTACAGAGATCTATACAAAACTCAGCTATCACCAAATATTGTGTTAATATATTTTCCTATCACAGTCACTTTATAATTATATACTGCATATTGTGAGAATTTTCAGGGCAAAAATGGGGTTAGAGTTTGCCCTGGGTAATAGTTTATATATGGGTTATAGTTTATACCACAAATTTATATGTATTTAACTTAGAAACAATTACAGTCCTTGAGCTAAGAATCAGAATTTGGGCCAGTGGTACATTTTTAGGGATGAATGCTGGTAGTAAAATTCTACTATATCTACATCTCTGGAAGTTTAAAATAGGTGATAACATTGCAACACTTTCAACTTTCTGTGAGAAATCACTCTTTCTCATTAGCTCCATTTCCATGGCAAGAAGTTTTCTATTAAATTGCTGATGAGGTCCCATACATAAATTAAGCTGACCAGAAATTTAAAAACTTAAGAATTGTGGATGTTGCGCATGGCATTTTATCTGCCACATCCACTGCATTTACATTTTCGATTAAAAAACCCTTAAAATCCAGACTAATAACCACATGTATCCTTAATCAACATTCTTAACATACCAATGGAAAGTGGTGGTCACACACAAATCATTACACAATAGTTATTATCAGTCTTGGTGTGTTTAAAAAAAATTGTTTTGAGAAATGTAAATTTTATAGCACTTTGAAGTTTATCTACCACATCCTAACATGTAATCTGCCTCAATCAAACAAAAGAAATCACTATAGGATTGGGATAGTAACCTCATATATTCATAATAAAGATTTTAATTAAACAGAATTGTCACTTTAATTTATATAACGTAGGTACAGTCAAAACATTTTATTGCATTTTTATGTTAGCCATCTAACATCCAGACTGCAACACCTAAAAATTACAAGAGATAAGATTACAGCTACATTCAAATTATCCTAGGTATGATAATATACACTACCTACTGCTGAACACATCACACAACGTCCTTAGTTGAAGCTATAGACAGTGTTTAATATTCAGAGTCATTTATTCAGTTCATCATCAGCTACACTTTCATCATTATCACATATTGTAAAACTAACCTACATTCAATAGACATGTTGTGTAAGTTCAAAGTATACAATATACATGCACACAGTATTGAATTGTAGCTGTACTGATGAATACGATTCACAAGCTTAAATTATTTTGTCATTATAACTAATAATATAAGAAGTATTCAATAATCATAGCCATCTCCCAATTCATCTACTGCTACATTTTCAACATTAGCAGACACTAGACACCTAATTGTGACAGTTTTAGACTCTACACATACCAGCACATCTGAGTCTATTACTAAGTATTAGCCAGGCAGACAAACTTAGTCAGTTCACACTTCTTGGGACAACTGCATGATATTAGATCCAACATAGCCTCGAGGTGCCGGCTGACCTTCCATTCAGCATATAATCACCTCCTCGGTCCTACCTTTCCTATCCAATTTCTACCCTCTCCCAGCTGGTGTTGATGTCTGGATCCTGCTCCAAGCATCTTCTCCATATTACAGCCTGGTAGTTTGTGTATTATGCATATTTCAACAAATACTATCCATGGTGGTAGTTGGTGACTCTATTTCATCTTTCTCTGTACAGAACACTTAATATCTCAGATCTTTCATACCCACAGCTGCTGATTTGAGCATAAATACCGCATGTAAATGGTTCTGGTTTGTCCAGTAGATATTGAGAGAGATCCCATTCCTGCTCCAGCATATTGAATGAGTCCTGTGATTCTTTGTTCGATGTCAAGATGTTTAGAGCATGTGCTTTACATTTCCCTGCAAATCCACTGCCCGTGTCACATCCAGTGTATGCATGCAGGCCAGAAAAATATTTTTTCAATTCAGTTGCTCCTGGGCAAGTAGATAGGAAATGCACTTGCCCAACAAATGTTTTCACTTGCCCAACAAATTTTCACCTGATCCAAAATTATCTTCTATTTTTAATCTGCTATATTTCACCTGCCTGCATATAAACATATATTTGCAATAAAAATCAATTGTTTGATAAAAAAAATTATTCAGTGAAGCCCAATGTTGAGTTGCTGTTGCCATTTTCACTCTCACTGTATAAATAAAATTTCAAATTACCAAGAACACGTAGCCAGTAAAGTGCAATGAATACAGCTTTTAATCAGCGACACCATTTAAATAGGTAGTGTGTTGTCTTAATATTTCTTTGGCTGTGGGAACCAAGAGATTCACTATTGATAGTTATTTCTTGGTGAATACATATCAGAAACAAAAACCTGACTGCAACTTTGATATTATAGTATCATGTTTATCAGTATATGATACAGAATTTGCTAAATGTAACAAGACACGTCTTTTAAAAAAAACATTCAATCCCGTTCATATTAGCCTCAAATAGTATTAATATTTTACATATGGTCCAGAATAAGCATATCTTTTTTCAATAATTATTAATAATATAAATAAATTTTATTGTAACACAGAATGTCCACATTACACCGTTGATGTTTCCAAACCATCCACATTACATTACTGATGTGACGGAATTGTCCTGGTTACATCAAGCATGTAATGTAAATATTGTACCAAACTTATTTGGGTGAAATA
The DNA here is from genome assembly GCA_025642065.1 of Paralvinella palmiformis. Classification (NCBI taxonomy): domain Eukaryota; kingdom Metazoa; phylum Annelida; class Polychaeta; order Terebellida; family Alvinellidae; genus Paralvinella; species Paralvinella palmiformis. The sequence continues at coordinate 141,322 of JAODUP010000867.1, read as the reverse complement.
TATTTTTGGAGTAGGATGAGAAAATGTTTTTGTTATTATTTCAGGATAATGCAACACAAGAGTATGCATACAAGTTTGGATGTTGTGGAAATGTCCTTGTTACAACTTACATCATTCGTATTGGGACTCGTCCATGTTATGTGACAGTCGGCACAAGTTTGATAAAAACATTTACAAAATTTTAGTTGCGGCTCCTATTTAACCGCAATTCAGTCTATATAAGTTCCAAAATGTAAAAATGACAGAATCCTTATTTATATTAAAGGGACAGTCCATCATCAGAAAATAGTTTTTTAATACGTAATGCTTAGAACAGTAACTAAAAATTCCACAATGATAATCACGAAATATACCTGATATCATAGATATAGGGAAATAATCCAAATTAATGGAGGGCCGCCATTATGGCTGCACTGGAAGCCAGATTCGAAGGTGGAAAAGAGCAAACTGAAATGGTCTGATGCAGACATGGGGTCAATTCCACCTCAAATTTATCAATTCCAACTCTTTTTTTGCCTAATATTTTTTACCACGAGTAGATACTCCGAGTACCTACTTGGAATACAAAGTAGTTTATATATTCCATGTTTAGAATGTTCTAAACATTGAAGGGGGTAATTCCTAAATAGCAATATCTCTATATAGATTACAGGCATGCTATGTGGTGGTGTCACCGAGTTGTGGGTGGAACCCAAGGTATCCAGACCATTTTAATTGGTTAAGTGCACATGTACACAGTCAGTGTGATATTTGATTGATATATATATATATAAGGAACCAAAGTTCTGGATAGTGAGCTCCGGTGGCCTAGTGGTTAAGCACCCGGCACTTGGTCCCAACGGTCGCAGGTTCGAACCCCGCAAGAGGTCGAAACTTTTCCAGGGATTAATTTCTCGGCTCACGACATCGTGGGTGGCTGACCACGTTAAATGGCGCTGCCGTCTCCACTGAATTATTTAAAATAAAGGGGGACGTTAAAGACCCCCCGAGGACGTAAAACACTCTGGCAGTGACCACCCTCGGGTATTTCGGCTCCATCTTTCCGTACTGCTCCCCTGTGAGTGGTGGGGGGAGGAGGTTTCTCAACCACTCCAACATAGAGGCTGTGCTAATTAAGCGACAGCCTGGGGATTCTCCCCGAACAACAAAACCAACCAGTTCTGGATCAATTTGGTTCCAGAATATTGGTAACAGCACATGTAAGTGTTAATATGGTAAAATTAGCGCAAGCCTAACCACAAGGCACTTTTAGCTAAAGAGGTATTACATCACCTGGTGGATCATAGTCTTGGGTGCATGTAAGAGTATATTTTCTAATCATCAATGGTGTGTTTATATTCTACTGCCCAGTAGGACCCTTGAAACGAATGTATTTGCTTAGCTCCACCCAGCAGGGGTCAGACCCTGTATTTACTTTCACAACCCTGCTGGGTACTAAACCAATGACATATGGTAAGTTTACAAAATCTCTTAAATGGTTATGAAAAAATTTAGGTCTGGGGACAGGCTATAGTAGTCACAGTTTGAGGAGAGGAGGGGCAATCTTTGGCTTCAGATTGACATTCCCAGTGAGATGATAAAATTAATTAATTCCTAAATAGAAATATCTTTATATAGATTACAGGTATGTTATGTGGTGGTGTAATAGTGGGGGCGGAGTCCATGGTATCCAGACCATTTTAATTGGTTAAATGCTCACTTGGGGTGCCACAGTCGGTGTACATATCTGATATATATATATAAATATATATAAAAGGAACCAAAGCTCTGAATCATTATGGTTCCAGTATATTGGTAACACCACATGTAAGCATTAACATTGGAAAAATGGTATAATAAATTTTGGATTTAATTTGTTTGTAGGAAACTTCAAAATTTCTCAATTCCAATTCATTTTTTTTAAGTAATCAATTCCAATTCCCGGATTTGAATTGACCCCATATCTGGTCTGATGTCACATCGGTGATCACTATACTGACGTAGATTATAGTTTCTCTTGAGCTTTAATATCTGAGCCATTTTGAATCATCTTCCTCTTATCAGGTTCCTTCTGGCTCAAACTGATATGGTTGTATCTCATTCATGACGTAATTTTAACAAGATAATTGCATTACGATCTGGAATAATACTTTGCTCACACTTGTTTACATGCCTTTGTATGGGCTCTACAGACTTCAGGTCAACCGGATGCGTTGAAGTGACATCAACATTCAGTCCCTTCCGGTCTCTGTCTAGCTTCAAAATGTCAGTGCCCACAGGTCATTAAAAGTCGATTAATCAGCATTTTGAACTGGATTATTTAATATGTGGGTGATTGTTTACACATTTTGACATTATTTATGATATTTGTGAGTATAGCTGTATTAGTCCTCAACATTTTTAATGAAGGTCGACTGTCCCTTTAAATGAATATTTGCTTAGTTGTAGGCTTTGTAAACTGTGAAATGGCTCCATATTTATGGTGTAACAACAAAAATATTCTGCTAAATATCTAAACCATGTTCCTCCTCTGGTCTTCATGGCAGCAGTTTGTCCAAAAATGGGCAAGAGCGATGCATCATAGGTATGATTTACACAATCTTAAGTTTTGATGTAATATTATCACTTTTTTTGTCATATTTATCATTTTTGTTCATCATAGGTATCATATAACATTAATCATCCACTTAGCATGGATTATTTCTTCAAAAGATTTCACCCAGTAAATATTGGCGAGGATTAATGAAAATTGTGTCACATGACTGTATCAGAGAAAACTAATTATCGCAAGTTTCATCATCAATGAGCAACGGGAAGGCAGCGAATAACAATAAAGATATGTCGTAACATTTTCAGTGGACATTTATTGACAAATACACCACTAGCATGTGTTGTCCATAATTAATTGCAATCAGAAGGAAAACCTTTATTGTAGTTTTACAAGAAATTGGAAAAACATATATATAACTATAAGTAATTGAGATATCAAAATAAGACTCAACAGGTCAATGCATATGTTTTATTATGGAACATAACGGGAAAAAAGACATGAAAAATCACCGAATTCTAGTGGACATTTCCCATATAAACTATAGATTTTGTACAATTATTTAATATATACATCACTAAATTGTGTGGAATATTGACGAATATACAAATTAACATAAATATGAACAACATATTCAGGGTAAATAAATAATATTATAACATATGAAATATAGCAGATACCCTCAAAATGTGACATTTAGCAAATTCTGTCTCATAAATTGATACTTGTGAACTTGACAATATCTGGCAGAAAACAGGATTGTATGTGTGTATACTTTGATGAGACTAAACTTGTGGTGGAAAGCAATATGTCTGACAGTGTGCAAGAAATGTGGACTTGTTGCCAGAACGAAAGAGGATCATTTCTCATTAATAATTTCTAGATAATAATTATGCATCATAGTTGCATATTTTTTAATTCCAGATAAATGTCAGATAATACAGTTTCCATGTCTTTCCCATCAATAGATATTATCTGTTTTTAACAAGCTATTAAATTTCACTTTTTTAACATTGGCCACGATGTGATGATGTTTTATAGATGATATATTTTATAATATTGTTCTTATTTCAGTATACAAAGTTCTTCACACACTGAGTCATGGCTGTTGGTGAAAATGAACTAGAGGTAACAGGCACTGGACATTCAAAGCCTACCACCCCAACATCTGAAGGTGGTGAGGGTAATGTCGCAGAAAGCGAAGCAGATACGATTGATCCGGACAAGTCAAGCATGGATGCCCTTGGCACAGATCCTCAGGCTACTGATGACTCATTGGGGACGGATGATGACATCGAAAAAGCCGAGAAAGAACCACTCGCCGGTCCATCGGGCAATAACAAGAAGGCCTCCGCTGGTTACGTCTCCGATGATGATGTCATCTTGGACAAGTCACAAGATGGGGACGATAAGTCCGATCCTTTATGTACAGAGGACTTTGAGTCTCAGGTGAAGGTTGTGTCATTGTTTCCTTAGATTATATTTTTTATTCATTTTTTTTATTTGTTTGTGGTTGCCTCAAGCAAGCACAAATATCATATAATTTATTTGAACCCTTATAGACTAAGTTACTTAGGCATCCCCATTTTTTTATATTATTATACCCAGTGTGCCATTGTAAACTTTAATTACCCTATGTCATAGTTTTGTTCTTTGACACCCACATTATAGTTCCTTGTTGCACCTGGTATTTGATTATTTATCAATGTTTGTATTACATTGCTCATCACCTTATGTCTTCATGGTATGAAATATATTTATATGCAATAATACAAAAAAATGCATCTTTTGATATATGATGGATAGTATGACATTTAAGTGGGCAATTTGTTTCTTGAGAAAATGTATAGTACAGTCAACTTCTGTATAACTAGAATTTAATTTAACAGAATTTTAAATTGCTAAAGCACAATGATACCTGTCACTATTATGATGCTACTGTTCCACATCCACCGTCCAATCTGTCAAATAGTGACAATATAACCTCATACACCCAGGAGTTTAGTTATTGGTGACTGAAGTTTTAACTCAAAGCATTTTCCTTTTTAATTGAAGTTGTATCATCCACCTACTGGTAAGCCACTGTGAAGTTATTCAATTATCTATTCACCACTTTATGTGACCTGATTCACTGTAATCAAGACAATCATATGTGTTTGATGACATGTTAGAAATCTTTCACATAATTTCTCTTGACTATTGGCGAGGCAGTGAAACGTTTATTTAAAAAAACATTTGCCGAACGATCTCACTAGATGTGTTGCATCTTACAGAATTGCATCTACAAATGGACAAATAGAAATATTCGTTTTAAAATTTGCACCTATCCCATTTTAGAGCTTTCCACTTTTGTGCTTTGTAATAGATAGGCATAAAGAGCTGCTTGACCTTTAAGCTGCTTAAAGTCATTTTATTTTCTCCGGTATAATATTTAAAATAGGTATATAGCGATTGAACATCAGCTTGGAACTGTTTAGTTATTTTTTCCCTACTTTTTATAATCAAAGAATCAAAACTTCCATACTGTTGAAATTTATTTTATGATCTAAAACAAGGTAATAACAGTAATTTACATTCTGTGCTTTATTTATATAATGTAACTATAAGTTATTAGAGAGATGACACGTCTAATTAGTGAACCCATGGCAACTTTTATCTCATTTAATAAAAGTATATTTATTGTCACGTGCTTGCTTATTTAAACCACACATTTATTTAAGTAACTAGTAACTAAATCACCATATTCTGGGTCCACTATAACGCTCTCAGATTAGTCCACAAATAAAGTATACTATTTTTCTGAATATAGATTAAAATGAATAAATGTAGTTTATTTAATATTTTATTGACAGTAGTATTACTTGATTTACTTACATACAATATATCAACAATTGCATTTTATTGTATGTAGAGCTAATGTCTCGTTTGCTAGCCCAGTGCTGTTTCATCAGCCTTATATATTTGATCAGGAAATAACTCACTGTTCGTTTGTGTGCATTGTCCAGCAATGGTTAACTCAGACACACCATAATCATGAGAGAAGTTAATTGGTTTTTCATCATATTTCTCTCACTTATAGTTTTACCTGCCTCTGAAGACGCTAGCTGTCGGTTGGCAAAAACAGCCAAATAAAACTGATGAGTAGAGTCGTGTGCTAGAAATATAGTAATTTAATTTTCCTGTTGTCATTGCATCACAGCTTCAAATCTGTTCTGTTCTCTAGACACATTAAGTGATTAACAAATTAAATAAGAACAGTGTGTTATTTTACTTCAGATAATGGATCCACTGGGTAATGGTGGTCAGGCCATTGTTTTACTGCCTGTTTCAACAGAAATCTTCACCTTGTGGTCCATAACACAGCTGTGTATCATTAAAAGTTGTGATTTATAAAACTATTATAGAGCACAGTGAATAATAATTTTAAAAAAAATGAATATCTTACTCGTTCAGTCCATTAGGATAATTAGCTGAAAATGGAACTTAAAAGCCCCTTTCTAAGTAAATGCTGCTGTTTTACAGCCACTTATTTGCACATGGTAGGCTTAATATGGGCCCAGTAACTTCCGAAGGTAATGAGGTGAAGTGAAAGATGAAAAACCCTTCTGACATAGCCCGGCCTGGGGCACCTTTCTAAATACCGTATATTGTAAGGTATAAGCCCAGGGAACCCAACTAGTTTAGTTCTCTGTAGTAAGGTCCTGGGTGTATACTCCAGAAAGACCCCAACTTGTTCCCAATTATCGAACTTTCTGATCAAAAACTGAAGCACACAGATATGACGATCCCCTTCTTGGACATGTTACTTTGAAGTTTCTAATTATGAAAAAAATACAATGAACACAATAAAGAAATAGATAATAGATTTTATCAGCTCTGTATTTACTAATTCTCGTGATGTGAATTCTCGAGAGATGAAACACACAATAGTGCTTCAGTCACAGCTAGCTAGATTCAGTCTGACTCGTACATCACCTCACCATCTTCACCCCACCCTACAAATCCCTGTTGGCCCCACTGATAAAGTCCTCAGATGTGGCAAGTACAGGAACGTCTTTGCCGGCAAGGTCTTTGTCTGAGCCATCTATGTTGTTGGCGATGCCACAACGCAAAGAAAAAACCAACGACAATCGACTCGTTGATATCTGCCTAAGCTTTGCTGACCCAGTTGATCAAGTCATATCAGTGTCTTGAAGTTGCCAGACTGGTTCTTCTTGGCAGTCTGGAACCAATGCACCCACTAGTTACCAGTAACTAGCTAGATCTATATCCAACAGTAATCCGGATCTTTGTTTGAGATGACCCTCTAGCTGAAAGTGTGCACTGAAAGATGCAAAATAGACTCTTCCACTTCTACTTTCGGTTTAAGAGTAAAAATTTTGTGTTGTCTAGCTTTTTATTTTTTGACGAAACAAAACTTGTAGAGAAGGGTGTGAGCTTATACCCCAGTATAGGCCCAATTAACTCGTCTACTGATCTAGGGGAGTGGGCTTATACCCCAGTATAGGCCTAAACCCCACAATATATAGTAATTATCTGGATGAAAAGTAGTGCCACTAAATTCATACTTTATACTGTTACAATACAGTTGTATCAAAAACTAGTATGTTATTTAAATGTTAAATAATTAAATGTTTATGTAAAACTATACAACATATGTTTTGAAAGTTCATTATAGAAATTATAATGTGTTTACCTGTTCACTTTAGGTGTCTGAAGTTCCAGGCCAGAAGAAAGCTTGGGATGTGCGTTGCGTCGTTATCGGAGTACTTATCTTGTTGATAATGGTGGCTGGGGCTGCTGCTGCTGTTATTGCACATCGGTTTAAAGGTAATATAAGAAGAAAAATGGTTATTAGTTGTTGTTATTAGTTGTTCTGTTTCTAGAAGAAGTAAACAATATTACAGCTGTATCAAAGTGCTATTTCACATCAGTCTCTAATTTGTATTATTTAAAATCTTATCACAATATATAGCTCTACCTCCATTTCTCTCAAGAGACCATGTGTCGTAAAAACTCGGATTTTCCCAGATCCAATCTCGATAATTATCAGAACCTGATTGAAGATATCTAATCTATGTATAAGGCTCATATGGAGAGATCTCAATGCATGAACCTCTTGTTTCTTAGTTGAACAGACATTTATCCAAGTGTCCAGCCTGGGGAATTAATAAATAACTCAATCACCCAGCCTCCGATCTAAAATTCCTGTTTCAGGCCCTCCGCTGTACGACTTCCAGTTTGGCTCAATGTTTGCTGATGGTATGGTCCTACAGAGGGCACCACACAGAGCTGTAGTGTGGGGATATGGTCCACTTCTACTTAAAGAAAACACATCGGTTCGACTAAACATCACAGGAAATGGTATGATGAGGGAGTACTGGACACATGTAAAAAATACAGGTTGGTTCTAGCTCCGAGTTTAGCCATTTGTTTTCTCATAATAACGCAGTATTACTACTTATGAAGCTATATGTAACAGGTATAGTTATAACTTATAGTGGTCACTGTGTGCAACTAACATGTATTTGATGTACCAAGTGTATAGGTTATATGTTATAGGTTATTACAGATATATGGAATATAGAGGCATCATTGGAATATAGAGGCATCATTGTCTAATTCTTTATTACAATCTTGACTATTGTTATGAATATGAGCTGTGATGATGCGTAGAGGAATTGGAAGTCTTTCAGACAGTCTGATTCAGTATTACTTTTTTGTTACTATTAGTTTTTAAAACCAGAAGATTCTTGCAACTTGATGATCACTATACAATCCCCAACTAACTGATATGATTAACATGTATCTAGTCTTATCATCAGAACAAACATAAACTTGTGATGTTAGTCTAGGTCAATAAATTGGCTTTCTCTGTATCAGAGTCCCCAGAATTGATTAATTATCAGTTAAATACTAAGTCACCTACATGCATTTGGTTTGTAACATTATGTTAGAGGGATATATTCCCCACAAGCACAACTTAATTACATGTCACATAAAACACCAGGAAAACATCAAGATTGGCCCAATTTGATCATGTTCACAGTGCGTTCTTTTTCTGTGCAAACATCCTTTGGTTCGCATAAAGTAAACAGTGGATTCTAAATCATGTTTATGCCATGATTGTGACTTACAATATCTTTTTAGTATACTAATGGAGAGATAGGTATTATTTATAGACGGCTACATAATTTTTATTTTAGTACTGGCATGTAATTGTTTACATTTATGTTGGCAAATAGGGTGTCCATTTTTGAAAAGTTAATACATTTATTCAATTTAATATCACCTATTTCCTATGTGTGCAGCAGTGTTTCATACCTATCTTCATAAAAATTTGGTGCATTATTTCTAAATTAACATTAGCAATTCAATTGTTAATTTTGAGTTTTTGTAATCCACAGCTTTAACGATTTTCATGATCGCAATTGGTAATTTAGTTTCATTAAGTTACCACATCAAATAATATTATATTTGTCAGTCTTGTAGTCTGGTACAGGCTTGATTAGTATTTCCAAACATCAGATGTTAGTGAATTCATTGAAAAGGTCCTTGAATTTGACATTGGAAGGTCCTGGAATCTGAAATGTCAAAATGTGTATGAACCTTGTTACTTCTATGTTGAAAAGTCTCTCCACTTTACTTCATTGTTGTGTATGTACAGTTCAGTTTTTAAATTGCTTCCAGGAACAAATAATGTTAGTGGCAAAATATTCACAAAAATACCTAAAACAATTTTTTAAAGTATTTTAATTTATTTGGGTATGTATTTAAAAATACACTACTTTATCTGACTGTTTCAATGCATATACTTTCATTTATGATAGCTTGAATACAAATACTTGTTTTAAATACTTTCAAATAAAATTACAAATGTATTTTACCTCATATCTGGATGTTCCACAAGTACATCAATACTGGATTTTATTGATTGATTTCTTTTATGTCTGTTGTACAGTTAGGTGTAGGTGAGTTGGTGGAATTAATTCATCTTCTGTTTATGATGCTTCATCTTTTTATGAGATTATTGTTGAACGCTTTTTAACATTTTGTTGATATCGGCATGAATGTGTGTTTACGTGTTACTCTGGTGGTATTAATCTCAGTTTTGTGTGTAGTACAGTTGGATATATTCTGTGACATACATGATAGATTATATAAATGTAGCTAATTTGTAAGATAAGTAAAAATTATTTCACCAGTCAGAGATTTAGCTTTGATTTCTACTGACTGATAAAATCTCCACTGGAGTTTTACTGTGTGATATTCAGATAATATTTCATGCTTTTTATAGCCAGACCTGATTAATCATCCCTCAGCTGATAAATATAGACAATGCATGAACAGTTTGAAACAGATTATCGTATTATGGATGCTTTGATTTCATAAAATTGGATGTAGCATTAATCGAAGATGCTCTATTTGATTGCCTATATGTCTTATCCATAATCCTTTGCTGTGATGACTTGTCTTGTTTTCTTATATTATAATATAATAAATATTATTAATAAAATGTGAAAACCTTATAAGGATTTTTTTTATAAACTAAGAAAACTGCTTTATTTTTTGTCTGGATTTCTAAAAGAACTGTAAAGTTATTTTTAAATAATTCTATATGGAGTTGTTTAGTTAAACATGACGTACCTTCCACGAAGATGTAAACTTAGCAGTTGGGTCTATATTATCATATGGTAATGAGCTAGTGTAGGATGACTTACATTAGGTAGGTTGTTTTTAGTATGGAATCTTAGAATTGCATAATGTTGACAGGGTTCATACATAATAATCCTGTTCATATATAAATAACCCTTGACCCTAAAATGGGTGTTGGTTCAGTGGAATGTGGTACAGCTCCAGTATGTGATCCCACAAAATAACCATTATGACATGATGATATAAAAACTATGTATATTATATTAGTACTAATACTACTGTAGTCAGACCTTTACATTACAGTTAGCAGTTTTGGCCTGATTTGACATTTAGAATTCTCTATTATAACCAATGACTAGTTATTAAGAAATGGACGTAATTTATTTTGATCTGCTGACTCGTGTATAAACCCTGGATGGAGATAGTTTATTGATCAATCAGCTTTTGGCAAGCTATTAGTTCAACTTATGATGCTGCTGATTGTCCAGACAGTATCCTTTTAGTATTCACTGTAAGGTAGGACAGCACACCAATATAAAATATTTCTGATTAAGTGGGAGAGATTAATCGATAAACTAACTAACTGCTACATAAGATAAACTACTTCTGGCTGTTCTAGGAGATTTTTGATTAATTGTCTGTGAATTACGTCTGGGATTTTTTTAACATAAACAAAGACATTGGAATGCTGTTATTCGGGACAGCAACAGCTTGATCATAGAATTGAATCACATCAGTTTGTTAGGTAATGAATAAAATATCAGTTTGTCTTTTTATTATTTGCTCACATTCTCTTTCATGCCATAACTCTTGATTATCTGTAACCTTAATCCAGGCATTGTGCAATCCTGTGTTGAAATTTAATACACTGAAATATTTGAGAAAATATCTTAACCAGAATCTTTTTAGCTGTTTGTGTTTTCAAAAATTATCTTTCATATGTTTGGTTGTAGATTAATTTTTGCCAGTTGTTGCTAATTAATCAAACTGAATAGATATTTACCTACACATGAATAAATATTTTTCAAATTAAAGTATTTTCCCTGGCTAGATCAGAATTTTATAAGACCATTGTTGTTTTTTTAATACTTGTTTTATGCGAAATTTCCCTTCCCTCATACAAACCACGAACAATTAAGTTCAAGGGTTGACATTTTCAAGGGTATATATTTCAGCTATGTATTTAATTTATCAGTCCACTTGTTTATGAGATCAGTTTATCATATCATATGTCTGGCCCACGACAATGTTTTCTCTAACATATCCTTCCTTTAGTTAGGATTTGACGATCTCTGCAATAATTTTGCTTTTATAATTTTCTTTTGATCGTAAATCATTAGCAAAAAGTAAACAATAGACATGTCACTGTCAGCGTCGGCATGAGTTACCATCTTTCCAACAGATTCTTACACGGTTGTTGATCGGTTGACTCAATGTTTCTGCAGCACTGTCCCAACTTTTCCGCATATTTTAAGTTATGGTCTGGTGGGTCAATTTTATTTCCTGGCTGTGGGTTTCAGCTGTAATTGGCGTCTTTGTAAAACAAGTATTAAAAAAACAATGGCCTAACAGAATAATATCTTGCAATATTAGTCTGGAATTAGGATTGGTTATCAATTCCCTTTTTAAGGATTTTTAACAGCATACAAATCTAATGTGGCAAGATTTGATCTGTTGGAGTGTATGATAAAGTTAAGTGCATATCCAGTAAAATATCAAAAACCAGTTCACATTATTTTTCAACAAATATATATTTTTTACTTTATTTGTGTTATGTGTTTGGAATGTGACCAGTTGACAAGCCTGGTGTGTGTGTGATTAAAATTATTGGCACAGTTCTGCCATTATATATATATATATATATATATATATATATATATATATGTGTGCACACTTAAATAAATGAAGAAAATAGTTATGTTATGTTTTATAAACCTGCTTATTTCTTCAGTTGGTGGCCATATTTGGAAGTTTGTGCTCGATGAGATTGAAGAAAGTGGACCATTTAGAATTGTCGCCACTTTAGAGGTGGAGAGTCCCCATGTCATATCACTTAATGATGTTCTGTTCGGTGACATCTGGGTCTGTGCTGGCCAGTTTGATATGCAGTTCACCTTAAACCAGGTAAGGTTGTGTTATTATCAGCCATTGTTATGTGATTGAATTAGTCAGAAAATTAGTTAAGTGTAATCATATCCAACTAGTGGCTTTTAAACATCTCAAATACTAACCTGTTTTAACTTTATGTAATAATTACTGAATTACTATAATTTATTAACTAAAGGGAACCTATACCACTGACCACCCATTCTAAAGAGATAAGGTTTTTGTTCTCTAAAGACTTCAATTTAGTTAATCATCTTTGGTTAGACACTAAAACGTGCCCTAATTAAAAAGCATTGAAAATGATTTGTAAATTGGTAAATATTTATGTAAAATCGTAATTGTTTGCTAATCTCGACCTAAATTTGTTATTTCATGCATCACTCACTGTTAAAAAACCAAAATGCACCCTGGTTTTTGTCCAGTTGAGTTGAGTCTGACATGATGTTGCTATTTCTTGTGATATCATTTCAGTCATACAAGACCTGTGGAATTTGGCCGTTGTTATTAAATAATGATGGCAACATTTATTAATTTGGTATGATATTGAACATATGGTCCACTAAATTGGAAAGTAAACATTAACAGCTGAGAGTGGTCTGAGAGTGAAACTGTTTTATAAAGAGACAGGTTAAAATACCTTTTACACATTCCTACATTTATTTTAGTAGAACAATCTTTTATTAACTTGGAGATCAGCAGGTTTCATGGTAACTGAATGAGCCAGTTCTGAAGGAACATTTGGCTCTGCATCATAAATACTGTATATACTTGCGTATAAGTCGCTCTTGCGTATAAGACGCGACTGCTTTAGGACCAATAAACCTCCCTGGAGTCGAACCTGTGTATAAGACGCACTAAAATTAGCAATATTTATTCAAAACCCCAAAATTCATCATCATCACTCTCTTCACTGAACATCTGATGTATCTGATGTTTGTTTGTCATCATAAATGTTGTCGCCTTCTTGGTCGGAGTCAATGTTGGATTTGTCATACTGTTCAGCCAACAATACAGCATCTTCCGTGCCATCTAAATCATTGCTGATAGAGCACTTCTTGAATGCTTTGGTAATGAAGGTGGGGGTCGATTTAATCCCAGGCTGTTTTCACCCACTCTGTGGCAATAGGTAACGATGGCCCCTTCATGTTGTCTGCTGCTGTGTGTTCATTTCTGTAATGCTGTTTGATGTAGTTTATTAGTAGTTCCCATATGCCAGCTTTGGAAGTAATTAACACAGTGTTTGCTGTATCGTTTTCCTTTGATGTGGATTCTATGGTTCCATTCAATTACACACGCTCACATATAGTTAGGACAAGTCTTTGTGATCACGTCACTAATTACAGCATCAGATTAAATAATCATGGCATTTATCATGATTAAGTTTGGTTTTGAAAAACAACAGAGAAAACACACCTAATCAATTTGTTTATTGTTCACATATTCATTATTAAGGTTGAAAAACAATATTATTTCCCCCTAACTTATGCCAAATATTACCTTCCCTTTTAGTCTGACCCATGTATAAGATGCACTCGATTTTGGCATTGATTTTGAGGTATAAAAAGGGTGACTTATACACAAGTATAAACAGTAGTGATAAATCTCATAGACTATTAAACAAATAAGTACTTTAGATTAATGATGATTGGGATTATAAAATAACGTACCAAACTAATGGAAAACTTAGTAAAATATTGGAATTTTATGTTCATTATATGATCATAGAGAGTGTATGGAATTTATTGCTACCTTTGACTCCAATGACATCACAGAAACCATTTTGATATTTCACAGGTCTCCAAAATCACTCTGGAATATACATATTAATATACTTTTAAGTGGGAAATATTAAAAAAGACATTTCTTTTACTATATTTTGACCATGAACTTTTCATATATTAGGTTGGGTAAGAAATAATAACAAAAATCCCTTTTTAAGAATAACTCCTGTTCCCAAGGATGGATTCTTACCATGTATGTATTTTATGGTGAAATCCTTAAATATGAGTCATGAAAGATACTGCTAAATATTATACCAGTTAAATCCCATAATTTTTTTTTAAATTATAGACAGTCAGTATATAACTCCTGCAATTCAGTTATCATTTGATCTCTAATCATTTGACCTCTAATCTTTTATATATGTATATATATATATATATATATATATATATATATATATATGTGTGTGGGGGGGTGCATTTGTGTGGCTCCAGGCATTATACACTTGCAGAAATATATTAGTTTTATATATATATATTTATATATATATATATTCAATAACTTATAGTATTATTATTAATATGTTTTTATGCAGACATGTAAAACCTACTCTGTCTAATGTAAATAAATAAGTAGATACAATAAATAAACTATTTGTTCCCAATAGTTGTACAATACATCAGAAGCTGAGAGTCTTCCCCTTCTACGAGTGTTTGGTCTAACAGCGTACAAGTCTAATGTACCAAGATTTGATCTACGACACATTCAAATACCATGGACGAGTCTGTGTAAGTTGTGTAGATTGTGTGATAATGAGCACTGATAATAGGATGTTGTATGGTTTTACTGGGCATGTCTCAATGACTGGTCAATGATTTTAATAAATCTTTTTTATCTAATATTACTGGTAGCGTGTCAGTGGCTAGTTTCTAATTTTAATTCATCATCTGTTACGCTTCATTTATGGTCAAGATATAATTTAATCGGTTTTATTTGATAAGTTTTGTTCCACACTGTATTGACCACCACCATGATTCATTTATATGCATGTGCACAGAGAGAGAGAGAGAGATATTATGCAGATTTAATGATTCTTCTAATTTGTTTATATCTCTAGCCGAGCTAGACACAGCTTACCAGGCCTACTTCCCTGAGTTATGTTATCTATATGGCAAACGACTACAGCAAAAGATGGGTTACCCCATAGGACTTGTTGCCATGACGTTTAGTGATAGCATTATAGAGGAATGGGCTCCGCATCATACCCTCAGAGATTGTGGATTATCACCGAGAGATAGGTTTGTATCTTCTCTCTGGTATATGGTACAACTGACTAAATACATTTCTGGGATATCTGGATTAGTTGTGATTTTTATCTGTTAGCTGGCCTAATATTATCTTTTGCCTGTTTGATAGGTGGCATTTTTACATTTGGTGTGCTGATCTTACTTTTTTTATGTCTTGCACATTCTGAGATCATCTTTAATTTGTCTGTTGGGTGGTCTAGCAGTTAAGCACATTACACTTTGTGCCAAGGGTCACAGGTTCTATCCCATCAAGTTGAAACTTTTCCAGGGATTACTTTCTTGGCTTACAACATCATTGGTGGCTGACCATGTTAAATGGTTCTGCCGGCCCCACTGATTTAATTAAAATTAGGGAGATGTTTAAGACCCCCTGAGGACGTAAAACACAATAGCAGTGACCACCCTCTGGGTATTTCTGCTCCATCTTTCCATACTGCTCCCCTGTGAGTGGTATGAGAGGAGATATAAACAATCATTCAATAAAAGGGACCACAATGGAAATAAGTGCTCGCACTTTCATGTGCTTTCCCTGTTTCATGATCGTAGATCATGAAACAAAAGAAAATCAATAAAAAAAACTGTAATCTGTCTATTAAGTGGTAATACTAACTCGTAATCTGTAACTGGGCGGTCTCAAATTACTTTGGTCTGTGTACTGGGCTGCTGGATATTTTTTATAATTTAATTATGTGACAAGAAAAGAGTACGTAAAACATATTATAAATATACAAATATATTTGTAAAATGCTGCCATGGTTGACATAATAAGTGTAAGCCAGATTTTCATTGTTCTACACTGATATAATTACACTAAGGTGGCATATAGAAAACATTTTACATAATTTAAAGATTAGAAATAACATGGTTATTCTAGTTTGGATGTTTAGAATTGGTACATAAATCTCGTTGAACATAAAATTATTTTGACTACTGCCTAGAATTTGGGAGAGGAATAAATTTCTCTTTAAAGAGAAAAGTTAGATCGTAATGATTTAATAGAAGTTGTTAGGCTATTCCATTTATTTGGTGGTCTGATATTACCTTTATCTATATATTAATGGCTCACAACATTACCTTTTATCAGTCTTGGTTGTTTCAGGAGGCAGTGATTGCATTTTTGATAAATCCAACTTCAGTTTTTTCTTTATTCTTTAGTGAAGTAGCTAATATTATACTACAGACCTCCAGTTCAGAGATTGAATCAAAATGTTACCTGTCCATATATAGAATGTTTCATCAAACATTTCATTTCCTGTAATAGAGTTATGTGCTTGTTTCAGCATTCTCTCCATAGTCCTCGAAATAATGTGCCCTCTTGACCTCTTAAAGGTACAGTTGATCTTCAATCCTCAGGGAGAAATTCTTATTTGGGGAACTAGAAATTACATTTCTTCTGTTCTGGGGTGACTACTTCATCTATAATAATATAGCATAAGCTCTACTGCAAATTGTGGAATATATGTTGCTTTTAAATGACGGGTATTTAAAACTATTAAAACTGTTACTTATACATCATACCACTTAGAAATTGAATAGGTTTTAAATGATAAAGTGACTTATGGACAACTCCGTATAATGTGTAATGAGCAAATAGCGTTCAGCATAACATAAAAATAAAAGCCAGTCACAGCTTTATATTTATAGTATCTCACTTATTTGTTAATTCCACATCAAATGAATAACTTTATTAAACATGTAATTGATAATTTAAAATATGTCTAAGTTAATAGTAGCACTTGATTTAAAATGAATATTCAGAAAACAAATATTTCAAAATCTAGATTCTATTTCAGATACCGTGTAACTAATGCCAGTATTCTATCCATCATTTTTGTAGCTGTATTAGTTGTTCTATATTAGTTTGTATTATACAGATTGTGGGATTATAGTTAGTTCCCTAGATATAATTCACATTGTTATTGTTACAGTTCTTCAACAGTGTGGCATGGTATGGTCTATCCCATGCTAAATATGGCTTTCTATGGTGCCATATGGTATCAGGGTATGTATTGTTATAGTTTTCTGGTCCCAGCATTCATTGTCTATTTAAAACGTGATGCTAAAACTGACCACAGTTCAGTTGGGATTGGAGTAAAGTTAACAAAGCACTCAGAGGCTGGAAAGGATGATTTTATAGAACATACTATATTTATTTACTGAACCCTTTTATTAATGGTTCTATTGTAACAGCTAATTTATTAGAGATAAAAACACAAACACAAAGAAATGCATTATGTATTTGATTGTGCATGTCATTTCGTTGTTGGGATGCTACATGTTCTGCTTCTTTCATTAATACAAATCCATTTATAGAAATAAATTTCATATATGTAATCTTCATTTACAGGTGAGTTAGATGCCATCCACCTGACCAGTATGTTTAACTGTACGTTTATTGGCTTTATTGACCAATGGAGAAACTACTCCTTTAGGCATACACATGGTGCTACAGATATAACCTTCCCTATTGGTATTATACAGGTAAACAATGTGGTTGTGTGCGTACTCGCATATACATGCATTCTAAATCTTTT
Organism: Paralvinella palmiformis; assembly: GCA_025642065.1. Taxonomy (NCBI): domain Eukaryota; kingdom Metazoa; phylum Annelida; class Polychaeta; order Terebellida; family Alvinellidae; genus Paralvinella; species Paralvinella palmiformis. The sequence goes on along the minus strand of JAODUP010000867.1, from coordinate 123,470 downwards.
TCTATCTCCCCCCCCTCTCTCTCTCTCTCTGTGTGTGTGGGGGGGGGGGGGGGTAAAGGGTTTCATGTTTTAGTCTATGCAACATTATTTTAACTGTGTTTTATGTAATTTAAGTAAATATACAATAATTATTTTAGCTCACAAAAAGTTAGGTACTCATTAAGGTTAGGCATCTTAACATGCAGGTAACATATACCATAATTAATCTTAGTAATTAGTAATCCACTTCTATTGACATACTGATAAAGTGTTTGAACACATACCTTTAACACTGGGGTTCAAATCCTGGCCTTATCTGAAAGTGGTTTCACCTTTCACTTCCCTTCATCACTTTTCATAACCTGTTTAGCCTGTTATTGGGCACATTTTATTTGAATTATTAATATTATTTTCTATTTAGTTACAATTGATGATATGTTGGTGTTATATATACAGAGATCATTCTAATAACATTGTTGTTAAAGTACCTCTTGTTATCATTAAATGAGTGAATGATTCAGTCAGGTATTGTTAGTGGAATTATCATCATTTATAATCCATCAGTAGTCCTGTTGTTTAATCTGGATAAAGGTTTAGAGGCACTCTGTAGGTACTCATCATCACTAAATCCAAGTAATCTGACAGATGTTGATAGGTTATTTTGAGGTTTAAGTCTGAGGTTTATCGCTGTGTAAATAGAAATAGCCATGACGTAGTAAACTCTTAACACTATTATAGTGGATAATACGTTGTTAAATATCTTTCGTTTTACTTGTTATTAGCCTGTTGGTGGATTTGTGTTAATGATAGATTTAGTAAATACAGTAATGTATGACGAAGGTCATTAAATGTAATATGTGATGAAGGTCATTAGGTGTAATCAACAGAGCACACATTTTATATCAGTCTTATGCTGAGAACACTCACCTAACATGTGTACAATATCGTAAGATTTTAAGAGTTTCTCTTGGTGCCTTCTCTGGTGAAAACTATTAATTTCTTACTGCAATGAAATTAGCCTAGCAAACATGACCATTGGTGTCAGTATTTTGTTGCTGAGGAACAGTATCTAAGATTTTGCTCAGCGATTATTTGAAAGTAATAATTCATGCAGGTTAATCATCTGATGTGCCATAGCAATCAGCATTTTGCTTTTGGTGAAAAAATATTCTGTACAAACAATTTATTTTCTCCTGCTTTAATATGTTAGAAGGCTAATAAGGGTGTTTCACTAAACCTACATTGTTGTTATTATTATTATTATTATTATTAAAATGAATATGTTCATTAAAAAACATGTGTGTGAATGATGACCTTCCAGGTAAATTGTTGAATGCTCATTTGTGTTTTCAGTTGCCACCAAATCGTACATCAGAGCACTACACATACAGAAGTTTTACTGACATCCGATGGGCTCAGACAGCTAACTATGGTCGGATGCCTAATGAGGTCATGAAGAAGATGTATCTCGCTGCCACCATTGACCTTCCACAAAACAGCACAGAAATAATAGACGGGTCAGTGTAGTGTGTGTGTGTGTGTGTGTGTGTGTGTGTGTGTGTGTGTGTGATACAAAGAATCATGAATATAGCCTGTGGATGTTTTATTGAGGAACTGTTTACAGGGATGCATGTGTTGTTTAACCAAAAGTGAGTGTTATAAAAATAATCAAAGATATGATCTGAAATTACCTATCTGTGAACATATATTATTGATAGTGACAAAAATCTTAACATCGATCAATTTTATGTATTCACATCTTCACATATTTTTATATGCCAGGCTTTAGTTATAAACATGATCTTGTGTTATAATACATAAACCATATGTCTGTGTATGTAATATTTGTAATCTTTGATTATGAATAACATATTGTGCAAGTTATCTTATAATAATAATAATATTAATAAGCATATGTCATTTATAAAGAAACCAACGTTATACAGTTTGCTCCAGGTACTGTAAAGTTAATTCAGCATAAAATATACAGTTATAAAAATGCAAAATCAAAATAATAAATTAACAATTGTTAAGCTTGTTACTAGAAAGAAAACCACTAAGTTTTCTGAGACAGATTATATTAATAAAAATCTTATTATATGTTTCAGCCAAGACCCGAAGCCAATTATTGTAGATCGACTTTTCCGTGGTATTGCTTACAGACAGAAGAACGTTACATATCAGGGACCATATCCAGTAGGGTACAGAGTAAAGACATCAGATAGTACCCTGATGCTCTATCTGGGTCATGGCAATGGACATATTGATAAGAAGATTGATAGTGGCTTTGAGGTGAATTAAATATAACTCTGTGTGTGTGTGTGTGTGTCGGGGGGGGGGGTGGATTTAAAATCACTCTAAAAGAATCAATAGATTCAAAAAAAATCATCTTGATTTTATTCATGATTTTAAAGATTTGGCTGTCATATAATACACATAATAAAAATTGTAATTTTGATTTATTTCTAAAATTAGTTTTTACTAATTGAATCTGATGTTACTGATGGTTAATTGTTAAATAATATTTAGCCATTCACAGATTTCACCCCTGAACATGCTGTGGTGTAATCCATCGACCGAACAGCCTATTCTGGGCCTCCTCAAGTACAGCCTATCCATTTGGAATGTGACACATCCCCTACATTAATCTGAATAATCACCCACCCAAATACCTAAATGGAAATGAACCTTTAGCAACTACACAATAGACTGATAGGCGAAGCCTTATATCATATTTAGAGCAAATTGGTTCTCAATTCCAAGAGAAAACCACCAAATTTCTTGGTGTCTTTCTGGACGAGACTCTTTCATGGAAATATCATTTGATTTACGTGAAAAATAAGATTTCTCGGGCCTTATATGGCATAAAACAAGTAAAGAAATTCCTACCAAAAAACAGTCTGAAAACTTTATACCTGGCTCTCATACAACCATATATCTCATATGGTTTACTAATTTGGGGGAACGCCAATTCATCAATCCTTCAGAAAACTGTGTCTTTGCAGAAAAGAGCTATTCGTATTATTAATAATGCGGGTTATAACAATCATACCGATCCCTTATTCAAAAATTGTGAAATCTTAAAATTAAGTGACATGTATCAATACCACGTATGTTTGTTCATGGACGACTTTATTAACAAGAGACTTCCTATATCCTTCGATGGCCTATTCCGTCTAAATTCTGAGGTACAGGAAAATCCGTGACAAGGCAATCTAGTCATATGCATGTACCTCGATGTAACTCTGCACTATCCAGTAAGTTGCCGTTAGTCAATTTTCCCATTATATGGAACAATTGGAAAAGTATCCTTTCCACTTGTAATTCAAGATCAAAAACTAAGAAAACCCTGAAAAGTTACATCTTAGCTACTTACTCAGCATCTGTAAAATGCAACAACCCTTATTGTTGTCAATGCACACATGTCTAGGCAATGATATGATTCCTTGGTACCTGGTCCACATACTTCCAATACACACACGACCAGACTTGCAAATACACAAACGGCGTTTTATTGAGCTGACTATTATTAGCTATAATTGTTCGGGGCCAATGGGAAGACAGTTTCGGCTACATTGGTCCCCCAATTTCTTTATATGTGTTATACTTGTACAATTGCATTATGTATACGTTATTTGATATTGAAATTGGAAATAAATACTACTACTACTACTACTATTATTTTAAGTGTTGTGCCATAGTTCTATAAATCATTAGAACTTTAATAGAAAAGAGAAATACATGATGCAGAAATATCTGTGTCTTGCCTTACTTGCATTGCATAGCTCCGAATAGAAACTGGCTGTTATTATTATTTGGTCTTATGATATTGATCACATTACTGTCACAAGTATTTAATATTTTATAGCTGTACAATACAAGCATAAGCATTTTGAATGATATGATGGATTTTGAAAACAAAATGATTTAAATAACAAATCTGATTAAAAAAAATTAAATCTGATTTTTTTATATTAAAAAGAAAATCATGAATTTAATTTTATCAACCTTGGTGTGTGTGTGTGTGTGTGTGTGTGTGTTTGACAAAAAAATACATCTAGCAAGCTGGATACTGCTGGAGAACCTAAAATTGTATGCAAGTATTGTACCCTCTGTGTAACAAATGATTAATTAACAATAAATTCTAATAGTGTATATTTCAATTACAGGTCTGTTGTTCTGACAACCCAGCTAATCTCTGTTTGGCTTCATTCACCAAGACAACATATGCACCCGGAAGGGAGTGGCTACCAGCACCAATTGTTAAGCACACCGGCACCTCGGTGACCATATCCTGGCGCACTTGTCAGGGCCGACATCTAGTAGGTGTGCGCTACGCATGGCGTGACACGCCATGCGAGTGGCAGAACTGTGCCATCTATGACAAGTTCTCCAAGCTGCCAATGTTGCCGTACATCAAACAGAGACTGCATGCTGATGGCAACAAACATCCATTGGTCTTGGAACAGATCAATCTCTTCTAAAGACCTGCTGAAGTACAACCACCAGCCATATGCAAGAAAATTGCAGTAGTTAATGAGCATGTGTTCAGTAATATCCCTAAGGCTAGGCAGTACAATGATGTAATATAGTGTTAGGTAGCAGTAATGTCATTGTATGTGTGAATATCTCTCTCTCTCTGTGTGTGTGTGTGTGTCATTTGCACTCTATTATACAGGGTCAGCTTACCTTGGTATTTTTGCTGATGCCAACATCTTAAATGTAATTAGTAGCTTTAGTGTTTGACTCATACTGTTTTCAGCACAAGAAGCATAGAGCTTTATCACTTGTATCTTCCATCAACCGGTGTGTGTGTGTGTGTGTGTGTATGTGTGAGGGGGGCTTTGTACATATTGCACAAGTTTTTTATTGTCTCGGTGATGAAGGGAACAGTAAATAGTCATAGCTGTTGCTGTACAGAACATTACATCTGATACATTTTTTATAACTACTATATCGGTGTTGTTTTTTGTTTACGCTTGTAGCTGTTTATACGAAGCCATTATGTTTAGCATTAGTCAGAAGCATAATGTTGTCTTTTTTCAAGTACTGGATACAACATTCTGTAAGGTGAAGCTAATACCATCATGATTGATGATCATCATCATCACAGTTATATTTTATTCGTGGATGATATTTTAATCAAATCATTAGAATCATGATACAGCTCAATTGCTTGCTTTGAAAGTCGTAGTTTTATTCTGCTTCACCAGATGGCAGCATGTTCATGTTTGAGTGTTAATATAGGCAGTGGCAATCATATAGAAAGTGAACCTTAACATATTCCAACTTTAGAAAACAAGTATTCCATGTTATTTTCATACACTATTTTTTGTCTTCATCACTAAATTATCATTGAATATGCTAGATCAATTGGTACATTGAAATTTAGACTAGAATATTTTTAAATTATGTCATCACTGGTGAATGAGAATAGTATATTTATTTAGAACATAGAGGAATGGGTGCAGGATTAGATATTTTTAATGCTTCCCTTTCTGCTGCACTTTAAAAAAAATTCATAATCTTCTCAACATTAAATATAAGTGAGTTAATTAAAGCTTATCTGGCTAACATTGAACTTTCATTAGATCGGCATTATTGTGGAATATTTATATAGATATTGACGAGGATCGCTGTGTGTACTTAACGAGTCTGGCCCTTACTGTGTCACTTGAGTTTACCCTACTGTCCTATGACAGTCTATTGTGTGGCTCGTCTGTACACAACCTGTGATTGTCGTCTGTATCTGACCAGCTGACAGGAAAAATAATGATGTGTCGTATGAGGAAGCTGTGAATGTTTCTGGTCTACATATGTGGTGATGAGTTTCGGATCATCAGCTATGTGATCTACTGTTCACAAAAGTTTTTTTTTTAATCGCTTGGCGTCAATCAGCATCTCAACAAATTCAGTAACTTTATTGTGTTGTTTTTACTTTAGTTACTCTGTAAGTCTAACTAAACAAGGTTGGATGACATTATGTATAAAGTGTGTGTGTGTGTGTGTGATCAGCCTGAAATGTTCCTGTATACAAGTGGCAGTATATCTGCTATGTTTCGTACACGTAGATGGCTGTTTTAGATATTTTTTTATATTTCAGATGGTTTATAACCGACGTGTGATCTGTTTTCTTACTCAGATCAGTGTCAAACTTACCAAACGTTCCTCTTGTCCCACAGTATTTGTCTACTTGCCGTTTGGTTATTAATCCTAGTTCCCTGTAACATCAGCAATGGCAAATTTCCATACAGCAGATGGCGTCATTGTCGTTAATGCAGTTGTTGCTTTCGTGTTTTTAATACAATATGATATAAGTGTAATCATAATACTAGAATATACACCACCAAGTCATCAAACGTGCAAACTGTGTGTGCATAGGTGCAAACCATTTTATTGCTGTTATCCATATCAGAATTTGGCCTGTTGGTTATGGATTTACTTCGTTACGACAACACCCCACATGTTGTTCACACAAGTTGTGCAATTGTTATAAATATCCCTCGCCAAATGTTTATTTATATTTATCATTAACAAACGTTCTGTTTTCGTACGGCCTCTTGCTATCGTCGGCATGGCAACATTCAGCATTACAATATCTGCTATGATACTACTACGGCTGAGCTATAATAGTCTTTAGTTGTGAGTTTTTGTTTATTTTTTGAAATCGCATTCACTTTGAATGGACAGCTTTACATTTTCATCAAAGTGTTAATGCTGTAGGTGCGTGTTACAGCCCATTCTGTTTAGACACTTACCTCGATGATGTGTTATGTCGTTGTTTGTGCATGCTGTCAGAGCATCCCATTGTGGACCAACACACTAACATTGGTGTTTTTTGTTCGATATAAACTGCTTTTATTTATTAAGCTCTGTTTAGTGCATATAGGTTTGTACATAGAGTCCGGTATTATGATTAGTTGTGTGTGTGTGTGTGTGTGTGCACCTGTTACGTACGCAAACGGATGTATAATTTAGCTAAATGAGCACCCTGGGTTTTGTTTTCTAAATCATTCTACAAAATCTCGAGCAACTATCGATTTGTCTTCGGAATTTTTAGTTGAAAATGTAAATACTGATTTAATTAAATATTTTCCAATATTTATAGCCATTTACTTTCTAACCATTTACACATATCTTGCACCCGGTAACGTGAACTTTTTTTTCTGTTTGAGGATATGAATCTCTTGGTCAGCAGTTAAGGCTGACAGATCTCAGTCTGCGATATTATCTGCTTTATAGACGTTTTATGGACAGATACTAGTTGACGTTTATGATCAAAGTGTTACACTTTTGTCTATTTGTGCATCGTTTCTGTCGAAGCTTGCCACATATGAACTATGTTCGTGAACGGTGCTGACGACAAGTTAGTGAAGCGATCGTTTCCATTGTAAAGATGTCAGCGGATATTGACTCGTATAATCATATTGGTTTGTGATGATACGACAACACACAGCTACTGTCAGGACAGACTTTTGTGGGCTTTAAATCATTAGCTTGCAGTTGAAATGCACACTTTCCCATATTAGTGTTCCATTTTGGGTTGATTCGTTGGTTTATGGTTTGCTCATCATCATATGTTTTTATGGCAGTAATCATGGTGGATTCAATCATCTGACATATTAAGTATTTATTATCGCGTAAGAACGTTTTGATTTTGGTTGAGGATGTTCCTGGCTGATTGGTAGCTATCTCCATGTTGAATGAGCCGGCGTTTAGACACGTTAAAACACATACTGTGCCATAACACATCCATCTGATATTGAGATTTATGTCGTGTTGTAGTCAGATTAAGATAGTCTTCGCCGTGATGTACACGCGTGTAGAGCTAGCTTATTGTTTGTTTGTTGTAGCATTGGTCCTGTGTGACGCCGCTATGTCGTGGTATTTTATTTGGTGCTTTTTGCTGACTTTCCATTGTCATTGTATCACCGACGGTTAGATAGCTGCACGTTGTTCAGATGAATTGTGCAAAGAGGTGTTCCAAAATAGTGATCAGTTACTTTAAATTCTTATCTCGAGACATCCTTCACTAAGCAAATGAATTATGTTTTATTTCTATTACGTACACATCAAACATACGGAGGGGTGTCACTAGAAGACTGGGGGGAGAGGATACGTTTATCGACATCAAATCGCTTTTCCGCTTTTAGACAAATAGAAACATACTAAGTGCTGTATGATTCCGATGAAGGAAATCGTAATGATAAAATATATAGCGTTTTTATTTAACTTGTGTCTTTGTTTTCCTTGTCAACAAATAGACTGGTTGTCTTCCGTTTGTGTATTTGGATTAATGTGTCATCACCACATCACAGTGTTTAGTATCTGATTGGCTATAAGAATGGAGTCTAGTATCATTCATATAATATAATGGTCATCTAATTTAATCCTCCTGTCTACAGAGCGTCCCTTATAACAACTTTCTTTAGGTTCATATATAGATAAGCTAACTGATGAACATTCCACGGTACAAAGTCATTGGGTACCACGTGTTCGTCTTGTCGTTGGTGCATGTAATGCACGCGCTTAACCTAGTTCTGCCCAGTGTTGTCCATTTAGTCAAACCCGGTGGTACAATCACAGTACAGTAATTGACTACTGTCTGGGCAAATGTAATATTAGTACTAGAACTGTAGATTGTATATGTTTGTTGCATAATACACTTGTTTGCTGTACAAAAGAGGACATGTCAAACGTTTTGTTTTGTAAGCCAGTGTCAGACATCTCAAGCAAAAAGTTTATTGTGCCAGATTTTAAATATAACAACCATACATTGTCCGTGTTACTACCGCACAGAATATACTTCGCAATTTTCATAAACTAGTTTAATATGCGTATATCTTATACGAGACTGCGTACGTGTTGTTAAGACATCAACTTTAAGTATTCATCTCTAGTGTGATTTACAATAAATGTGTCCCCAAAAACGTCTGTTATCGGTAGACGGCGAATAATAACGACCAGACCAATCTGTATCCAGTATTGTTAAAACCGATAACATATCACTCGGTTTTTGGTTGTAATTATACCATCAGTTATAGATGTTGATGTATGTATGTGTGTGTGTGTGTGTTCTTGATGCCAAATGGTTCCTGCACGTTTTCTCCGTACAAGACTTGCCTGGTAGTTGTGGGTAGCTCGCCTTCGCATTATATCGGTGTTGTCAATGCTGCCTTCTATGTTTCCGCATGTAACCCCGTAATTCGTCATATTGTTTATCGGTTCTTGTAAGTATATTCCAGCAGCCATGATAGTAGCTGGACAGAAAACCAATCAAACAAAAGAGTTTATTCGTTTAGACATAGATGTTTATTTGTGTTTCGAACTATACATAAGTGTCAACGTATACCCAATTATTCTTAGACTTTTCTTCAGCAGAAGCAATAATAAAGTGTTGATGTACTATAAATGTGTTTGCGTGTATTTTTTGGTATTTACACGAAGCAATTTTATCACCTGCACCCGTCACTTGACAACACAAAAACCTAGGTGAAGTGTGGTCGTCAGTTGCTAGAAAATCTACTCTTCACTCGGCGGTTAGTAATATCGATCAGTATATCTATTGAACTTTTGGACCCTTCTTCAGTTCTAAGTGTTTACTGAATGAAAATAATTACTCAATAATTAAAACATTAATCAGTAGATGATATACCTCAACATAATTTCATCTTCCTAGTAAGACATATCTACTTAATTAGCATTATATATATATATATATATAGTTTAGTATAAAATTAATGGTCAGTCTTTCTGCGTAATAAACATACAGTTCGGAGTACTAGTCGATCAATTATATTTAATGCATGGTTCAGGTACGTGATTTTATGCATATATCTACCTGGAAAGAGGAGTAAAATAGGTCGTGGTCGTTGATTTAAGTTTGTCCTTGCACCGAATAAGATATTAGTCATTTATCTCCGCCCAAATATAATAATTAGTTCCAAACCCAAGGTTGAAATGTATGTGTATGGCTTTGTTTGCATGAGTCACTGCTGACCAAATAGAAAGCTGTTGATACTAAAATGAAGCAGCTTTATGAATGGCATTGCTACGTCAGTCACACAATCCAACATCAGTATGTGTGGTGTGTGCGCGCGCGTGTTCTCACACACATGATAGCTTGTATGAGCCAGTCACCATGCATGCAATGTCAAAATGAATTGGCAGCTATATAGCTGCTTGTGGATAACACTTTAATAATAGAAGTGATCCGCTTATATAAAGGACTCCCTGTGTGTGTATAATTAATATATATATATATATATATAGTAACAACAAAAACGTCAATCCAGATAGTGATCGTCCAAAGAATAAATGCTAAGAAAAACCCAGATAAAAATAATTTTTATTTTCGAAGTTGAACAACAAAACAGAATAGATATAAGTGATGCAATTTGTAACCCTCTACTGACCTAGCTGTTTGAATTTAGTACGGTAGGCTACTTCACATTGACTAAATTGTCTCTGGTTTAATAGGCAGTAAAAAGTTATTCTGTATATTACTATATATAACCGAAGACTGTTTATATATAAGTAGAATATTTAGAAACTACACACAGTGTGAAACAATAAATTATCGGAAGTCGACACCAAAGTCACCCAAATTATATTTTCTTATATACACTGGTTTATTTTTCCGCCTCCAAGCGGCTATTTCCAGCTGTCCATATAAAACGTCAAAATAAAACACCTCAATTACCGGCCAAATAAACAGCTGCTTCTTTATTTTACGAATAAACATATACACATGCCGTTTACTTATGTCGGCTGAAAACAAATAAAATCCTAACTTCGTTGCGACCTGTGCCGGCTATGGTGCTTTAATTATGCAAATTTATTCGGCGTCGCCGCCATCGATTGGTCAAGCGCCGTCCTTGACCGTAGCACCATAGCAAAACAAACGCACGTGACAGTGTTAAGGTAAATCAATAATGTGTGAGCGTACTACAAGCAGCGGTCATTATCGGCAAGTTTACTTTGGTTTGTGGAAAATTTCCACGCATTCACTGACAGAGACACCCTCCACACGCGACCTTCACCCTGCTCTTGTTTAGCTAAAAATACGGTGGCATTTTATAGGTCTGCGAGATTTCGCTTCGTGAACCTTGTCAGGTCTAAGATTGTCTGAGAAGCGACAGAGGTTGTTGCACTGGCTGATGCAAGAGGCACCTTTTACCTAGGATCTTTGCTGATTAAGACGTCGTTGTCATCCGTCATTCGAGAGAAACAACAAAACTCGCTGACCAAGATCAGGTTACTGTATTAGCCGGAGACCTAACAGAATCCTGCTGTTACGTATGGATACAGGAGTCCTAGATGGGTTTCCACCAAAGTTAAGACGAGCACAACTGAGAAATTATTTAACGAACTGCGATATTCTAAAGGACATAACGGAATGGAGCCCAGTCGTTAAGACAGGTAAGAAAACCCGTTTTCGGTCAGATTATTTATTCTCCGAGTTGTGGAAACTTTTCGCCGGCCGGCGTTTTGAAAAACCGGTTCCGAAACTTTAGAAAAGCACACCCCTTATTCTGATAGACTCATACTAGTCATAGACTAGAGTCTATTGATGATTGAGGTTTAATTTAGATCTATCGTCAACCTTAACTAGACCTAGACGTCTAATAATTTCCCTTTGTCAGACCCACTCATCCAGTTTGTAATATGATATTGATCTATCAAACGTTTTATGCCTGTTCGTCTTAAACAAACATCGGGAAAGAATTAAAGTTTACCATGAAATAAGATCTGCCTTAAGTTAAGGCACACCTTAATTAGCCGCATCAGTTTGGAATAACAAATAGATCTATATGAGACTCATGTAGATCTGTTTGTTATTCCAACGAAATCTAACGGCTCTAAATAGATCTATGCTAATATTTCTATGACAGTGGTCTATTAGAGACTTAGATCTATCATCTAGTAGTAGTACAAGTCTGTAGACTCTAAAGGAGAAATATATTTCCGACAAGACAAGTCTCTCAACAAGTGTCTCAAATAATAAAGTGAGTTAGAGTACGTCTACAGTCTAGAATCTAGATCTATAGAAGAAAAGGCTTTCTTTTAATAATGGCTTAGGATCTATCTTGCCTTCTTGGGTAGACTGCGAATGCCATGGATAGACTCTAGATCTACCTGATGGAAAATTGCAGGATAACATTTTTGATTCTCGAATGGGACTCAATCAGTTGGTTAAATAAAGTAATGTATATGAATATCAGTTAAAGACAGATGCTCACATTTAGAGGTTTTAAATTAAAACTTTTAGTAGTCTATATTATAATAAATATAATATTTTAATGTTTCGAGTAACTGACTGTAAAATTGTTGAATGATTTTCATTTACTGGGTAGAAATTATTTTATACCAAACACAAAGTCTATGTTATATAATATAATGCATTTAGCACATCACATGATAACTACTTTGACTTCGCCTCATTACCTTTGGAGGTCACTTGGCCCATTTAGCCTACCTTGTCATGGCTTGTGCACAAAAGTGGCCATAAAACATCAGTCATCATCAGCTGACTAGCATGCAGTAGTTACTACTATATAACATAACTTGTATTATAGAGTAGTAATTACTAATAATGAATTAGTAGTTGTTAAAAATAATTCATTAAAATCAACAACTAAAGTGATTATTTGTGCATATAAAAGTAGCTAAAATTTATTTTACATTATGTGAAAGTGCTTACTGTAACACAGCTGGGCTGCAGACATCTAAGGCAGGGTTCAGAACCCACAGTTATCTGTCAGTTGCTTTATCTGATTGTGTCATGCCTCGACTATATGTCCTGCGTATGTCCATCCCCCTCAATATATAAACCAGTCAAAAAATGTGGAGTGGCTCCATGGCCTAACTAGTAATGTGGTTGGCCACAGATCTATAGCATCTGGGTTCAAACCCTGGTCAGGCTATGTCAGATAGGTGTTTCTTTCACTTTGCCTGATTAACCTTTGTAGCTTACTCAACCCATTTAGCTGCCATTGTTAGTTTCCTCTTTTTCACTGTTTAATTTGAATTGGTTTTGATTAAATATGTAAAATCAAAGATTGTCTTGATTAGAATTAAAAAATATATTATTGTGTAAATGTATGTTATTGATAACACTGTAAAGTGAGAATGAATTAGTTTAAGTAATTAAATTTACCATGGATCTGCTATAAATAATACTCCGACTGGGGAAAATATCCATTAAAATAAATACCATCATGTATGTATATTATAACATTTGAAGTATGCCAAAATTAGGTGAAAACTATAAATTATAGTATTCAAACCCTGATTAGTAAGATAATTAAATAAAAGGGGGAGTAGTGATGGGCTGGCCGTGGGGTACTGTTAGTCATACTAAGACAATAGTGGTCCTCCATTGGAAGGGAGGTTGCGGGTCCTGAAAAAGTTGGGGAAATGGAGTATTTGGTGCCTTCTAGGTCACTTTCTCGCCCAAAACTTCTGATAATAAAATAGGTGATGAGGAACTGTAAAATAGTTGGTGTATAGCCTCAGATGTCGGCTACTATTGAAAAAGCTGATATCCCTGAATTAATATCAGTGAATTACATTTATAATATATAAACAATATTTACAGTGGGAGCCTGGAGAGACTTTATTGGAAGTAATTGTATGATATGAACTTATTGTTTATGTTTTAAACATTTATCTTGTGACACACTGACAGTCCCGTTGTCCATTAATGCTAATTCATGATTAATTGCAAAAGAGCAGAAATATTCTTCTTGACAAACTGAAAGTGACAAAAGAAATTTAGCAATAGGTCAAATATGTTCCTATATATGTTGATTTTATTGTACAGTTATTTCTATTAACAATGATAGGGCGCCTCCGTGGTCTAGCAGTAGCGTGTTGGACCACAGATCAATACCGCTGTGTTCAAATCTCGGCGTGAGCATATCTGAAGGTTGTTTCATCTTTGACTTCACCTCATTACCTTTGTAGGCCCATTTAGCCTATAATGTGCACAAAAGTGGCCGTAAAACCTCAATAATATCATCATCTATTAACGATGAGAGTGTGGCAACAAATACAAGATAAATCTGACAAATTCTATTCATTTACAGTTAGTTAGAGACGTACAGAGAATTAAAAAAAAATTGTGTTAGATAGGAAGAAAGAATGAAAATGGAGAAACTGCATTCACAAGAATCAGCTTGTTAATGCATCTAATTAGCTATTAAGATATTGAAAAAGAAATTTTTATCCTACAAAGTCAATAGCAATCAAATTATATTTCCTGTTTTTATACTTCAAATACTGACTGATATATAGAACCACTCCTCAGCCATTTATTCTAGCACATAGATAACCATTTAAGGCATTTTCTGGCCGCCATGTTTGTATGCTAAATAACATTGACAGGAAATCTCTTACGTATGATACTACTGTCAGAAATCATAGAAGGATAAACTGCAAATGTAGTCTCTGCATTTTATCATTATTAGCAAGAAAAGTTTTTATATAACTGATGTGGAAAAATATTGTTTGGCATGAATCATTTTGTGTTCATGAAGAGTGTGTGGAAGCATTGATTCTTGCAATTTTTTATTACAAGTGTATTGCTTATAACTATTAATACTATCTCACGCATGCATGGCAATATGATCTGTGTGTTCTTTTAGGTTATTGTCTGAAGTGTTTGTAAAACAGCAGTTCAGCTAAGTTAATTAGACAGTGCATTTCATAGACTGAAGTTTTATATCTGAAGAGGTTTATAGAAGTACATTCATTAATAGATTTACTTCAGCTTGGTGGTGTATATATTTATAATGTGCCCTTTGACCAGACAGGTTGACCTGATTTGATCTTGATTTAGTTTATGATGATAAGATTTTTTGTCCATATATATATATATATATATATATATATATATATATAACAGAACAAATAAGGAATGTCTCTACCCATCATCACTTTTAACAATGTTAATCCAGTTGTGATCCGACCACCTTTTCTTAAGGAGGCATGTCGCTGTGTTTGTGGTATAATGCAGAAATGCTATCATGCCATCACACACTATTGATGTATTATAAGTTTAAGCCATATCTGTTTACATTCATTTTCAGATCAAACAGTAACAAGAAGTGATAGTAACAAAAGAAGAATTGAAAGCTGCTCTCTGTCCACAATCTTATGAATCTAGACACTAGGTGTTGTTGCTGCTGCTGCTATTGTGTGTAATAAATCTCAACTCAGCTGACCTGTTCCACATTTAGCCAACAACTGGTAAGTGTCAAGTTGTTGAAATAGAATGTACCACACAATCAAGGCTTCTGTTGATGATATTAGGTAACAATGGCAGCTGTTTACTTGTCTGTGGGTCAGTGGTGTTTGTCCAATGTGCAGGTCTTCTGTGGTCAACACACATCAGACACATGCACACCTAGCATACAGCAGCAATTAGACAAATACAGTTGCATAATGTCAGCATTTAGATTAAGGTATACAGTGTTTTTAGTCCATTCCTGTCAGCATGTCAGCCAGTGTGAGATCTGACACCTCTTAATAAGACTAAAAAATAATTACATATGTTTAACCATAATAAATTATGAACATTTACGTTAATAATGGGCAACATTTCACAAAAACTGTCAAGAAATATACTGATGCTTGTTTTATGAATATTTAAGATCTAAACAAATAAACCACGCACAAACCAATACATCATTGACATTTGCACAGGAAATATAACAATATACAATCCTTACTAAGGATTTTTTGGTGTTATGCTGTTCAATAACCATAATACGTCTTACTTAAAAGCTCCTCAATATTAACTTTCATCAGAATTTGTATCACTTTCTGTGAAACTATGTCTGATCAATGTTGGGCATGGTTTATGGTCTACATGTGTTAGTGTGTGCATCTATTGTTCAGTGATTGCCAGTTACCAGAGTTGACATATGACTTAAGCAATAGTATGGGGTATTTTACAAATAAAGGGTGGCAGTTATTCAAGGGAGTGATAAATTTGATCAAATTTGACAGGTCTGTGAAGCAATACATGGTCAGATTATATATTTTGACTTCTCATCGGGTTTTAGTATTTATAACAATTTATTCTGTAAAAGGAATCTTGTGAAGCCATATAGCATTTAGCAGAGGTAATGGTGTAATTTGAATGCACTTTATTATATTAAGTATAATACATTTTTATTGTTTTTGTTGTTTGTCAGCTGCCAGAAGATGTTGAAGGGTATGGTGATACTCTCAGTCTGTATTGTATATACAGTTGTACTCTTCTCTTGGATGGCTATAGTACAGGCAACTGTTGCGCTGTTCCTCACAACAGACGAAAAGACTGTGGTCCACGAGGCAATTAGTAAGCATTGTATGCAGTACTGATTAACATTACCGTAACTAAAACTGGTCATCTGTGTTACAGGGTTTATTGTTTCTGTAAAACGAATATTGAAGATGTGAGGATTTAGTTCTTTGACTAATTATTGCTTGCACTTTCAGCTTACAAGAGGAAAGATGTTGGGCCTATAATCCTCAAACCAAAAGGCCACAATCATCCACGCCACCTGTGTATGGCTGGCCAAGGTTAATGCTGGATGGATTGAATGATATTATGTGACTACAACAAGGTCACCATTGTTTCTGTCATCATCATCATCGTCATCATCACAAAGAAGATATGCTTCTGTCATCTTGCACATTGTTATCACATTGAATCAGAATTGTTTGGACATAAAACATTTTATTTGATGACTTGTTTACTATAATTATTAACTCCACTGACTAGAAATTTATTCTTTTGATATTCATCTGTCAAATATTGTATTTTAAGTCTGAATGAATAATTTGTAATTAAAATTTTACTGTAAATAATGTTAGGAAACAATGGGCTGACGTAATCCTTTAGATAATGAATTTTATTATTGTTAGAGATTTATCGAGAGTAAGAATAACTTTGTTATATGTGGGAAATACATTGTTTGTGTATATTTCTGCCTGTGAGCTTTTAAGTGTTGTTATTAAAATGGTGCAATTTGTGTGAATAAATACAGGTATTTTATCAGATTATTTCTAGCTTTGATATTGACTTTCATTTATCATGTATGTTTCACCATTCAATAGAAAGCTTTAAATCACTGTAGAAATCAGGGTTGGAAAAAATCTAGATTTTTTTCGAATAAATCAGATTTCTTAGATTAAATTGGATTTTTTTCTATCAAATTAATTTATTGGATTTTTTCAACATTCTCGACAATCTCATAAGAAATATAATTCTGAAAATAATATGTAATATGTAATTCAGAAAATAAATAAATATGTAGAATACCATAATATATCCAATAGGCTGAACATTTCATTTTTAGCATTTCTAAAGAATTAAAGCCA
The DNA here is from genome assembly GCA_025642065.1 of Paralvinella palmiformis. NCBI lineage: Eukaryota > Metazoa > Annelida > Polychaeta > Terebellida > Alvinellidae > Paralvinella > Paralvinella palmiformis. The sequence continues at coordinate 106,118 of JAODUP010000867.1, read as the reverse complement.
AGCTGTTATGTACAAATTTAAACTTTATTTAAAATTACATGCAGTTAAATCAACTGACAGTAAGATAATCTGAAAAAATCTAAATCTTGATTTTTTCATGTTGATTAAATCAATGCTAATCCTGGTAGAAACAGATTAAATTGATGGGCCAGCATTCTATATATGTGGACTTCTATGGCTGTGTTTATTTAGACTTGTTAAAAGGATCACAAACGTATGATTATTTTCAACAGCACAATGAAAGGTTGTGGAGTTTAGATTACCCTTTTTAAGCAAGATGTACAATACTACTTGGTACCATTCTGGAACTTAGCATATCTTGTTGTGTACAAGAGTCCTGCATTTCAGTTCGATAAAATCATAATCTTAAATTGGCACTGTGTGAAATTATCTACTACACACGTACACAATGCATATTATAATAGTCCACATTTAATAAATCACATTTGAAATACCCTCGGTTCAATATAAATGACTCACCTTTGTGTAATGTTGCTTGAGGGAGTAGTCACTCAGTCATATGTCTCGGCTTTAACCAACGTGGAGGCTTAACTCAGCTCAACCATTCAATATAAAGAAATAAAATTTATGTACACTCTAGACACACACAGGTAATTGTTTTAGTTACTTTTGGATTAAAATTCTTCTTCTAAAAAAGGTAGTTATTTAGATCATATCCATCCATTGCTTGTTCATTATAAGTGTTTGACATTTTTAAATATTGTAAAATTAAAACCTTGACAATAAATAACATGTTACCTATCAATCTACAAAAATATTCCTAACAATCGAAGCAATACATTGATATGGTATCAAGTTTAGTCAAAAAAGGAAATTTTAATGTAAAATTTTGTAATACGAAAAGAAAGTTAACGTCAATTAATATTATATATGGGTGTTAAATTATGGAACCAGTTAGATGCAAATGTTTACGATGTTAAAAAATTAATATTTTTAAGCATAATAATAAGGAATATGTTCAGTTCTTTATACGAGTGATAGTGATGCTGAGGTATGTACGTTATTACATTTACTGTTCAAATAGTGCCTACAACATATATGATATAATATGCACAATAATATGTTATTGGTACAATACTTAACGATTTCAAAATTAAACTTAGATGGATTTGTTGTTGTTTCATAAAGATATAATTATATCTATTCCACATCTTTTTGCTTTCATTAAAATGGCGTATTATGAATGTTGAAATAAACAATTTGAAATGTTTTTTTTTTATAAGTTCAAGTACGAGTGCTAATATTAATTGATACTTCATAATGATAAGGAACACGTTCCTCCCTATAGACTGTTATATCTGTGTTTATAGGATATTTATACGCCCCTCGTACATATTTCTAAGGTGTGATCAGTACTGAAACTAAGCAACTCCATCCCATACTGGTAACACTGTAATTTACTGGCCTCCAGGACAACTAGAGGCACGTATGTATGGAGACTGATACTAAAGGGTATTTCATCTTTCACTGCAGTCTGATCATCGCTTATGTGGAAATTGTTTTGCACATATAACTAACATGCTGACTTATTTGATTTCTCACGTTTTACCAAACAATAATCGCTGATATAATGAAATAAAAAAGTTAAACCAAAATATTTTAGAAACAACTTCACTACTACCAGCCAACCACAACAAAGTATTGTTTATTTAGATAATTTGATTATCGCATATTTAACGTATATATAAACCAACACGCGTGTGCAGATGTGAGCATGTCAGCGTCATCGAGTGGGTGGGTGGTACGTGCTCCATATCATTTCTGTGTATAAGAAATTTACTGGTTGGCCTAAATTAAGTTGTTTTTGTCCATGTATTCGAGTGATAGTTTTAACATGTCAACTGTGAATGTCGTATGTTTATTACGACAGTTTAAGTTAATAGAATTGTTAATAGTATTGTGTCAGTAAGTAGACTTATTCAGTTACTGCGGCTTACGCGGTATAATGCGATTTATCTGAAACGTAGATTGTCAACAGACATCGGGGATCATGTTATGATATCAGCTACACGTTTGATATATAATTAAATGTTGTAATACAGACGTATATCATACGATATAGCTTCACAGGGCATCATCATCCAAGGATCAGTAACACGTCAGCTACAAGTAGGTCAATCATTTTATATAAATTTATCATCTAAATGTTATTAATTCTTCAGATGTCTAGATATATTTCACTGTTCGCACACTCGTTTTCAGTAGTCTCAAGTTAATAAAGGCTTGTTTTGATCGAAATATAGGTTGATATATATATATATATATATATATATAGTTCAGTGGATATCACCGATATGTTGATAGTAGGATGTCGTGATAGAGTGCGTATATGGTATGACCTGGTTAAAGGTGTCGCCACCATCGCTGTATGTGTCGCGTTCACAATGGCATTATTCATGGTTGTTGCCATCTCGAGAACTACAGTCGGTTTGATGTACAAAGGATGTGAAAAGGGTATAGTATGAATTATATGAGGTTTATTAAATTATAATCAATAATTGATTGTTATGATGATGGAGGGTGAGTCTATATATAGCGATTAAAAAACTTGGTCTTTGTGAAACAGCTGACTTCATTATTGAATTTATGTTGTCAAAAGTCAAAACGAAGTTAAAGATTGGATCTATGTACATAACGTTAGCTAGTGAATTAGTCACTGAGTGAGTGAGTGAGTGAGTGAGTAAGTGAGTCAGTCAGTCAGTCAGTCAGTGAATGAGTCAGTCAGTCAGTCCGTTTGTCGGTCAGTCTATAAATCAGTCAGTCTTTTAATCAATCGATCAGTTACTATAGAAACATTCTCTTGAATACTGTGTTTACACATTATTGCATGCGCCTCCGTGGTCTAGTTGGTAGCGCGTTGGACCACAGATCACAACTACCTGAGTTCGAATCTCGGCTTGGGCATATCTGAAGGTTGTTTCATCTTTGACTTCACTTCATTACCTTTGGAGTCCATTTAGCCTACCATGTGCACAAAAGTGGTCGTAAAACAACAATCATCATCTTTACACATTATTGTGGGATTCACCGGATATTTTAGAAATGATATATATATATATATATATATATATATATATATATATATATATCATGAAAACCTGTGTACACAACTTTATTTTAGTAACATAAAACACGCGCGTGCACACACAGATAGATAGATAAAATGACAGACAGACACCCAGACAGACGCACGCACGCACACACACGCACACACGCGTGGGCGCACACTCAGACACACAGAGAAAGAGGGAGAGAGTGGTGAGAGAGAGAGAGAGATGTATGTTATGTTGTCTATAATGATTGCCTTGATTAACTGAAGCTCATCAATAATGTATCATATATATATATATATATATATATATATATATATATATAATATTAATTTAACAAGTTGCAACCAACGCCGAGGCCAAACAAAGCACTCACTCACTCACTCACTCACTCATTCACTCGCTCATATATTCCTTTTCTAAATGTTAGTGATGAATGCCTTTTCTAAATGTTAGTAATATATTCAAGTTTCTATATCATTGTCACCGATTCATCTCTGGATCCAAAGCACGCTAATTGTTGCACTTTTGTATCTTTACAGCCAGGGAGACATATACCAGAAATAGAAGATTGGTCGTCACAGGATTAACGTATTTGACTAGAAATATTCTACCCCAATCCTAAATAACACCCAAAAGATAATCATCTGGAAAGGATGTTCCCATATTGCCTAAAATGTGAATATGTTTCATATACCTGCATCACATATCTACAATAGGGAGATGGTATATCAATTGATATGACATCACGATCTACTGGTGTCAATGTTTAAGAGAAAGTCAATTATTATCGATATTAATGTTTGTATATGATGCACCTATTGTTATTATAGTGTACGATGTGGTGTTATTAAACCACGACCCACATGGCGTTGCATTTTGCACACACACACACACACACACACACACACACACACACACACACACACACACACACACACACACACACACACACACACACACATATTTTATCCCCCCCCCTCTGGAAGGTTTAAAGTACCATTAGGAACTAGTGATGCTAGTTGTACCGAGTAGAAAGGGCGCCTCCGTAGTCTAGCGGTAGCGTGTTGGACTACAGATCACTACCACCCGTGTTCAAATCTCGGCGTGGGCATATCTGAAGGTTGTTTCGTCTTTGACTTCGCCTCATTACCTTTGGAGGTCGCTCGGCCCATTTAGCCTACCTTGTGTACAAAAGTGGCCGTAAAACATCAATCATCATCTGTACCGAGTAGAAATGTCTGTTTACTGTCTTCTTTGTATAAGGTAATTGTATTTAATTGTATATCTATATAAATAAAAGCGACTATATGTGTGTGTGTGTTTGTATGTGTGTTAGTGATCGTGTTTGTATATGTGTTAGTGTGTGTGTTTGTATGTGTGTTAGTGTGTGTGTATGTTTGTGTGTCCGTGTATTAGCAAAATATTCTCACAAAAAAGTCTTAAACGGCGGTAAATATGACAGTGGTTGGCGCTATGATTGGGTGATATAATGTTTACTTATTAAACATTAACCCCCCCCCACACACACACACACACACATCGAAGGTTTACCACCACTAACAGACGTCTCTGACAGATTTATTGTAATTCACGAACACTCCCGAATCACACCGATATGTTTCATCGGTCAATTCATTTTCCTAGGGTGTCCCATGTGTCACTAGCACGCAGGCTACACAAATTAATCAACCACTCATCAATTATAGATTGATTTTTTAAGATTTTAGCCATGTGTTTACATCATTATTTAAATGATTATATACACTAACAAGTTGATCTGTTAGCAGAGAATGTTATTGTATGCATGCAAACATTTTATATATATATATATATATATATATATAAACTTAGTTTTCACAAATCACATCTCAAATTACACCACTTAATCTTGTCGGAGACATCGATGTGCATCACATGCCTCCCCCCCTCTCTGTGTGTGTGTGTGTTAATTATTATAGCCAATATTTATACTCTAGTATGTAGTATCAATAGATGTAATTAAACAAACGATACTGGATAGAACTAAATCACGCTCGTGCATTGCATATGCACTAAAGACGAGACGATCATGTAGTATTTAGTTAGAGACTGCCTTGTCTAATGTTCACCAGTTGACCATCAATATATATATATATATATATATATATGTGTGTGTGTGTGTATGTATCCAAATAAATATTTTGTAAGAGATAATCTGGTGAATAACGAGATTATTTTAAATCACAACATATGATACTGGACGCTGTTGTATTTATTTTCGGCTACCAGTGGAATATAACAGGTGTCTGGTTGCTAAACTAGACGATAAAACTAATTCTTCTCTAGTATTACTAATATAAGTCAAACTGCCTTCTTCGGTGAGATGAGGTGTTCTGGCCACGCCCTGATCAGATCTATCATAGATAGAGGTGGTATACTTACATCGTATTAAATGTTAGCATGCTACTATTATCTGATACCGAAATAATATATATATATATTACAGCCAATAGACATAACTGTCTTGTGATACATGACACGATACCAGTCGGAATTTAATCCACTAATGAATTATCTAAATCGACCACTGATGTAAATACTTTAAAAAAAACTTTATACCCACAAATCAGTCCATCAATCAAATTTTAATGTGAGAAATAATTATCAAAAAACGACTATAAATACTTTTGACTTGTCTGGTTCTATGAATCTAAACTGTTATTTTCAGGTGAAACCAAATCCTCTCCCTAGCTACCACTCATTGGCCAGTAGTAGTATATATTCTACCAAAGTATGTTAGGTCCAACTAGAATATTTTATAAACTACTTTATTTCAATGAGATTCTCACAAATAATTAACTACTGTTAGCACAGAGATTAATCCTTGATAAGATAGAAACGTTATGACTTTTGGGGATTCTAATAGGGATTTAATCAATGATTGATAGTCGGCCCCAAATATTTGCATCTTGTTTTATATCGAAAGTTTAGCAGTCTGTCAATTATGTGAATAGAATTTAAATAAGATGATGATGATGAAAAATATATACGAAAATACGTGTTCAAAGAGAAATAGTTATTATATTGCTTAGTCATATTAATAAATGTGATCCTGATCATATGGCTGACGGCATTATAAAATAACTTATTTCCAGCATAAAAAGTGGTATAAACGAGAGACGGAATTATAACGTGCCAGTTTGTCCGTCATATTGGAAGGTGATCTATCAGTGTCTATATATTTAGTTATTGCTGACCATACAATTTAAGAGTCTGGATATTCAAACGAAAAATAGGAAACTACCTCAGTCAATCCTATTGATAGAGCAAATGATAAAAATGGGACAACAAAGCAACCATGCATAACATCTTTTATTTATGGATTGACTTATGATGTCGTATTTGGCAAGATGAAATAATTAAAATATGAAAAAATACATGCAAATAGATGCTGCTATAGCAAACTATATTTTGTATTAATCTATATAACGTGGTATAACGTCAGTACAACGTTATATTATACCGTAACCACCTACTAACGTTAGCCTGACGTTATTTAGCGTTATATGTTAGCTGAGTTGTGTCCACATCCCGATAATGCCACGAACATCTGACACAGTCACTATATACCTAACTTAAATCAATCTGATTGACGCAAAAACGATTTTTCGCTTGACCCAAATTAAGATGATTATGGAAATCTATAACTCATTTTGACAATATCATTGTGACAGATCGTACCCAGTGTACATAAAACAATAACGTTATGGCCGACTTCTGGTTAGCTTATGAACGTTGGCTCGATTAATCCAACATATTTGTTACAATTATAATATTAAAGAGGATAGAAGCAAACTACTTGACTTGAAAATTGTAATTTACATTCTTATTAAAATATTTTAAAATGATCAACATATATATCAGACAGTTGGTAAAATTACATCTAATACTTTTGGTGCAGTTGTTTTACGCCTCCATGGATGTTCTGATAAGCTCAAGTACAAAGATAGTTAATAAATAATTAATTATCTCTAGGTGTTTTTCCAAGATATATGAAGCTGCGCTTTTAAATCACAACAAAAAAGACAGTTTGAACTGTAATGTTCTAAATAATTTCAGACCCGTTTTAAATTTAATATTGTTATCTAAAATTATATAATTGGCAGTTGCTGCCTGTCTAAACAAATAATTATTCAATATCAACCTTAATGAATCATGATAGTCGACATATAAATGTAGTCACAGCATTGCAAGAGCCTTAGTTCAGGAAAAAATGATATTATGATTTCAACTAATCAAGGTAAGCTAGTATTACTTGTTCTTCTGGACCTGTCTGCTACATTTGATAAAGTTGACCATAACAATGACTGTTTATAAAAAATACGTGTTACTTGACGTTTTAACATCGTGCGTCATTTTGAATTCAAGGAGCGCAGTGACCCTAGCGGCTGGGGCCGCTTGTCACGGACAGCTGCTTTAGTTACATGGCGTCTAAGGGCAGTGGTTCATTCTGCGCCGCTTTCGGCTGAAATAACAGGAAAGGTGTACACAAAGGAAGACATTTCTTTTCGTTTTGCAAAAGAAAAAGAAAGGTTGTGTATAATGGGGATATGATCTGGCTTTTTAAAATAAAGGATATTTTAAAAATAAGCATAACAATTTGAAGTAAATACACCCTCACTTGACATCACCCTCACTTGTCATCACCTAATCAGTAGGCCCACGATCTTTCTAGATTTATATTTGTTTCAGACAAAATCTTATTAAATTTTATTGAGCAACATCAACCTATTAATCACCAAATGAATACATAAGATAGACTTAAGCTTATAATTACATAGCGATGTACTAAGCTCAATGACGATGTTGGGGGGGGGGGGGTGAAATTTTATTATTTTGTTATTGTTAATATTCATTGTATATTCTTTGTGTCGTGGTTGCGTTATAATAGCTGTATATGTATATATCCAAATAAATAAAAATGAACGGACCATGGCATTACCCGCGATTGCATGGTGTATTGCCGCCCGGAGCCAAATATATATGGACGCCCCTATTGGTGTAGTAGTCTTATACATTGGCGAGCGAAGCGAGTCACCTACGACGTGGGGTCTGGGGCCTACTGAAGGACCCCAGAAGCCAGAGGGGTACTCGCGTTTTGTGAGGCATTATATTAGCTTTTCCTGAACTTAAATATCACCAATTATAGGATTTTTATAGCTCGAAATAACCGCCCCTGTAAATGTGCATCTCGGGACCGCCCCCCCCCCCTGCTCCGTCACTGGTTGGGTGTGATGATAAATTGACACGATAAAAAATATATTTATGCATATACCTCTACACAAACACACACACACACACACACACACACACACACACACATATATATATAATATATATATATATATATATATATATATATATATATTAGATGAACGGACCATGGCATGACCTGTGATATATATATATATATATATATATATATATATATATATATATATATTAATTGTTTTCATTAAAGTTTTAACTGTGAAGTGACCGGGCTGTGAAATGACTTCTTTATTTAGTTTTACAGCTTTTTTTTATCATGTGTTCACAATTAAAGTGTTAATTAGCAAGAGAGTATGCGCTCATGTAACATATGGTACTAGTAATGGCAATCCATTTCAACCATGTGATACACATGTACAGAATCACATGCATACAACCAGAGAGCTCTTTGTTACCTGAGAAGTGCACCCTTCCGCTAGGTGTACTTCTGGTTCAAAATCCAAAATGGCGCGTCAAGAGTAACACCTCTCTGACCATAATGTACTTTTCTCTAGGTTGAAATTGATGTTTGGTACTTGAACTATTTCAGTCCTATTTGGACAACGCTTCCCGATGATGTCTGTTCATGGTGTTCTATCTGATGTTTAGCTGTTGATAACAGGTGTACTACTAGGAGTTATTGTTAACAAATATGTTAATATGTATGACCATGTCACATCGATATGCTGAGCTGTCTACTACCATACTAAGAACATCCACTGTTTACAAGGATTCCTGACACGAGAATCATTTGTTACTTTGCTACAGACTTTCATATAGACTGTTATAACTCCCTGTTATATGGGTCAGCCACACAGTGGTAGATACTAAAACAAATGTGAATAGATTGCTCCAATTATTAAAAATCGAGATTGACTTTAGATATAAATCTATCAATAAAATATGGCACCTCAATATCTGGGTTGAACTCTTGTCCATCAAAGTCATATATTATTGTAGGTACCTGTATTTTAGCTCAGGCAATATGGCCATTGTAAACTTATACACAAAAATTATTATAATTTTGTTATAAAAATGCACCGGTTCCAGGTTGCTATGCACTGTATCAGCCCATTGATTGGCTCTTAGTAGTAAGTAAGGGCGTTTTAGGAAATATACTATTATTATTATAAATAATCTCATCTGGTTATGTATTTTGTTTCTAGTTATTCTTGAAAAGTGATATTCTTATTTATGTTGTTCACATTTTGGGGTACAACGTTAACTGTCGGATTTTGATCAGAGCCACCTGGTGTTAATTTATTTTGGATGTTGTTATTGTTGTTGGTGATTATTTATGTTGAATTTTGCATTTTTGTGATCATGTTTGACCATGTAGGGATCTCATAGGAACTATATCTTACCTATAACTATATGATACATTTGAAAGAATTGCTATTTCAGAATATATTAAAGCCACACATATATGTACTAATGTTACTTTTACAGGGTTTTTTAGGTTTGTAAACTCAAGTCTAGTCGTCGCTCTAACCACAATCACGCAGTATCAGGACAAACAGATGACAACTCACGGTTTAAGAATTAAAATACGTGTCCAGGTTTTACTCTCCATTTTAATTTCCTCAATCTCAATAATTAAATAACGAATATACAGAATATAGAGGCTACACCTGTTGATTTATTCCGGTCTTAACTGTAATATATGGTGATAATTTGTTGACGGTCATGGTAGATTGTAGCTCTCCTTATTAGTCATACATAACGTTTCCAATCTTGACAGTCTCGTTCATTATCTCTCTTATTCTAGTTATATAAAAACGGGTAAATTTTAATTATCCTAATTACTCCATTCTAGTTGGTTGTAATTGAAACACCATGTAGAATATAACCTTACTTCCGGGATCAGTGTAATTTTGATGGACTTCGAATGGTGATAGAAGAGATAAATCCAGGTACGGTCGGCTAATGGATATCAGAGCAAACATGTACATCTTGGCCCAACGTAGGATATTGGTAGGATGATGATGATGATGATGATTGATGTTTTACAGACACTTTTGTGCACAAGGTAGGCTAAATGGGCCGAGCGACTTCCAAAGGTAATGAGACGAAGTGAAAGACGAAACAACCTTCAGATATGCCCACGCCAGGATTCGAACACGGATGGTAGTGATCTGTGGTCCAGCACGCTACCGCTAGACCACGGAGGCACCCAGGATATTGGTAGGGGCCAACGTTAGATCAACTATTGAATTTCGGTTGGTAGACAACATAAATCCAACGATGTTGGGCCAACGATGGGCGTTTATTATTGCTTACACGAAGAGAGTGGAATAAACCCATTGACCTGAAAGAAATTAATAAACGTCTAGTCTAGCCAAACCTGTCTTATGTTGTAGTAGCTGCTAGGTTATTCACACCAAACCCTATAAAGCGACGCGGTGTCTGATGTCTGTAGAAAACCTGCGTCTGATCAGAAAGAGTAAAATACACGATATAATTGTGTAAAAGACAAAGGTGAGTGAAATTAAAAACACTGGACATGGCTCAATCATTCCATGTCGCTCCGCCAGAACCGTTCTCGTTCACAAGACCTGACGAATGGCCGAAATGGATTAATAGATTTGAAAGGTTCCGGCTCGCATCTGCATCGGACGAAAGGGAGAAAATCCATTGATTTATGGAATGGGAGACGTGGCAGATGATATAATGATAGGGTTCGGATTGACAGACGTAAAGAAAAGGGACAATGATGTGTGGTCAAACAAGTTTGAGGGACACTTTATTAGTTTGTAGTTCGTCACAATGCCATAATTTAAGCGGGCTAAGTTCAAGGCTGCGACCTTGGCAAAAGGTTGCCACTGACTTGTTCGCATAGAGTACTTACCTACTACCTGTGGACTATTAGTACTAATTCGACATTGTCGCTTCTTCAGATGTCATCAACCATTTGAAGTCGGTCTTCGCGAGGCATGGGATCCCGGAAACAATTGTTTCGAACAATGTTCCACAGTACGCAGCTCAAGAGTTCGTGAAATTCGCAGAAAACCAAGGATTCACGTACGTCACCAGCAGCCCTCGGTACCCGCGAAGTAGCGGGAAGGCGGAACTAGCAGTGTGCGGAGGGTTAAGAATTTACTGAAGAAGTCTACAGATCTATACACTGCCTTGCTATCTTACGGTGCCACCAGAACTACTAATGCGAAGGCATCTGCTTACCAAGATTCCCTATGTGCCATCAATACTCCAACCTCGTTGGGTTGAATGGAAACAGCTTCGGGATAAAAAAGGGAACCGTTATCATTACGTAGGATCACTGGGTATTCTTCAGCTAGGTGATTCCATGTGGGTACAAGATGGCAAGACTAGTGGCACAGTGATCAGGCAGACTGATTCATCTCGCTCTTACTTCGTTAAAATCGATGACATCTTTTACTTACACCAAATGAGCACGATAGTGTCACTGACAGCCCGGGAAAGACATAGCAGAAATGTCTTCAGTAACCAGGAGAATTACCAAAAATCTGACTCCGACTAATATTGTTATATATATATATATATATATATATATATATATGTGTGTGTGTGTGTGTGTTTGTGTGTGTGTGTTGTGTTTCATTGATTTTTGATTATTTTAGTTTTTTGATTATTGGTGTGTGGATTAAATTTCCATGTTGTTAAACAGTCTTATCCAGAAACCAATAGGGCTGATAATTATCAATGTACGCCTTGTAATTTCACTGAAAAAACTCGCTTTATTCTATTTTGAAAACTATATGGACAACACAATTTACAGCATGGACAATTAATGACAACATGAGAAAAGCGTTGGATCAATGTAAGAACACTCATTGGCATAACCTTGGGCCAACACACTGTGGTCCAATGTTGGTTTTTTAATGTAGTGCCAACGAGTTCATATAGTATGTTGGGCCAACATACTATATAATTGGCAAAATATCGGGTATACGTTGGATATACTTATATCCAACATTGAGCCAACGTCGACCCTATGAGCAGAACTACGTTGTTCAAATGTTGATTTTCAAGTAGTGCCAATGAACTAATTCATGTTGGGCCAACATATCCTTGTTTGTTGAGATGGGGGTGGAGTAGACGCGATCTCCTCTAGATACATGCTATCGACATTTTGATGGCATTGATAAATAAATATATAATACACATCATTTTGATTCTAGTGCGCGTCTTTGGTGGATTCTCACATTTTTTTAGAGGCCAGCTTTCGCCAAACTATATAAAAACTCTCCGGCATAGGCATATTTTAATCCGTAGTTTGTTTCAGATCATATTCGCAGTAAACATGTACATGTAGCAATAATAATAATGATGTATATTTAATAAAGCACCCTTACTATGTCATGTTACGGTTTGATTAGATGTATTTAGTTTAATGCTCAAAGCTAAATACCAACTGCTATAATTAACAGGATTTTATCGTAAATTATAACAGTTTAAAACAATCATGTTAGGAAGTATGATAACAATGGTCATTCTTCTCAATGCTAGATATAATATAATTTTGCACATTTTACTTTTATCAAAGCATAGGATGTGTAATGTCATGAAAGATATATAGGTTTTGCAACAGCCTTTAAACTTTGATAGGTTGTCGTGAGAGAAATAGATTTCAATTTATGAGTGCACAGTTTAAAGAAACATTGAGATCGAGCCAATTGGAGTTGTTGGTGTACCGTTTACGTATGTAGGCTACGTGTTATAGTTATGACTAACCCGAGGAAATTATATAATGTGGCAATTGAGATAGTAATATGGTATATATATATATATATATATATATATATATATATATGTAGGAATTTGTAGTATACATTTGGAAACTCTTCTACACGAGCACGAACCGAATATGTTGCTTAATTATTGATTTACTCCGACATACAATTTAAGTATTGAAATTTATTCGTTTGATATTTTAAATGTTTGTATTTATTAACAGTCTAAACCAGATGAATTTAAATGTCAAAAGGTGACCATGTATATACTGCGTCAATGGTTAACATCGCAAGTCCGGTCTGTTTGCTTATAAAAATGGTTAAAATGCCAATAACGAATTTTGTATGAATAAAAATAACGATCTTTAGCTTCCGTTTAACAAACTATTTCCCATGCCACCTTTATATTTGAATATATACTAAATTGTAATTTCACAATGCATTATCCTTTAATTATTAATACGTGATATTTATAAATTTGTTACTCAAACAGCCGTTGGGCAACAACTGACTAAATTGGTCGAGCAACCTGCAAAGATAAACAATGGAAAAGAATCCCTTCTGACATATAGGCAGGGCCGTCTTAACGCATCAGCCCAATGGGCACTTGTCCGGGGGGGGGGAACAAGCATAAGAACCCCACGTGGATAGGGGCCGATGCTAATTTATGTATGTTAAGCACACTTAAGTAACGCTAAACTGGCGTGGTAAATAATAAAAGTTTTATTCGGGGCCGTCTTAAAGCATGGGCATACTGGGCAGTTTCCCATGCTAATCTATGTATGTTGTGACTTGCTGTGAGTGGTTGTATAGGTAGGGGCCCCAGTACACTGCTTTATATTAGGGGGCCTATAGTGCTGTTAAGACGGCCATGTCTATAGGTCGGCCAATGATTTTAATATAAAATGGTTGTTACTAATTTCGTGTCATTCCAACAAGAGGAGTCTCAAATGGACGAACCGGGAAAATATTCCAAGAAGACGAACCCAACAACAGAAGTTCTCATAATTTCAGGGTTATCTAGTTTAGAGGTAAGAGTAAGGGTTAATTATTATGATAGGATACGACTATATATATATATATATATATATATATATATATATAATAATAATAAAACACTCATTTAAATGGTCTAGCGGTAGTGTGTTGGACCATAGATCACCCCATTTAACCAAGGTATGCTTACATACAAGTATACGAATTATATACATTATATACGGGGTGATTATGGCCAAAAATATACCTTTGATAGGCATAATTTACCTGCACTTAGACAACAGTTTTGTTCTTCAGTGGTTTAAGTATTAATAGATGCCATCCATAATCCTAAATATTTAGTAAAAGTACATGCAAATAGACATTATACCTACAATTTTTGTTCATTAGCTCCTTTGTCTCGAATTAAAGATGGATTGGCTTTGGGGAATCCCAGCTTACTATTGATGGCATCACTGAAAATTCAATGCGCTTAATATAGCTACTAGGGGGGTGTCCCGGTGCACTCCAGTCTCCCCATTATATCATTTTAAAATTTCTTCCAGATGAGTTTCGTCTTGTTAGGACTCCCTAAAATTCTACTCGTCCATTTGGGACTAAACCGTTACGCATGCGCAGTCAGCTGTGATCGATCAGATATATCTACTGCATGTAGTTTGCGGGGACACGAACCAAAGATACTATTACACAATAATAGTATGTTTGATCGAACAGCGAATGTACTCGTTTGTAAATTCACGAATTTTTTCATTCACTTGACCAGATCGATTTACAATCCTTTGTAGCAGTTTGAATGCATGCACGTAAGCCTACATTATGCTAAATAATAAAAAATTGCTAATATCGATTCTTTCTAGGCAAAAGTCAGCTTTCATCACTCGAAATAGCCGAAGTTGCTAGACAATGGCTGTTACCCTGCAAGGACTTAATTAATACTTGGGGCTTCTACGACATATTCTGGAAGACTGTTCCACGTATCCGCCACACGCAAGCTAAACTGAGATTGTCTTATTTTGGTTTTACTTTGTTCCGTATCTAATATCTTCTGGCGTCCTCTTGTATTGTTATTTACCGGAAGCTGAATTTCCGCATCCTGATAATATCATCCTTTCAGTTTCTTATACACTTCTATCATATCCCCTTCGATTGGTCTGTACACCAATGTTGGAAGATCTAATTTCTTTAACCTCTCTTTGTAACTTAGCTCCTTCAACCCAAGTAAGATCTTTGTAGCCCTCCTTTGAGCATTCTCTATGGTTACTATGTCCTTCTTCCTGAACGGAGACCAGACAGATTCAAGATGTTGGAAGACCATAGGCATAGCCTTAAATAGCAATCTAAAGCTTTGGATCTCCAAGTAATCGAAGGATCTTCTAATCCATGGTCTGATTTGCTTTCTTAAACTTCTCCGGTAGTCTATATACTATTCAAAGGTTAGCCTCACCCGTTTGTATACCATGCAATTATTTGTGATGTTTGTGATTGACAAACGAACGTCTTTATCATACGGTTCAGCAGAACGATCAGTAATTTGCTAAAGAAATGCCAAAACTTCGAGGAGGAACCCGAACCACAAACGGAGTTTCGCTAGATGGCGCAGTCATCGCAGAAATTGTTTAGGGTTTTCAATATTATAGCACCCCCCCCCACACACACACACACACATATATATATATATATATATATATATATATGTATGCAATAATTTTTCAGATAATCAGAAGATCTATTATAATGACATTTTCATTGAATGGTACGGGATTAATTAAGCCGAATACCATTTGGGACAAGAGATCGTATACGAACCTTTATGGTTACGATATATTCTGAGGCCTATATTCGCTGATGCTATGGCTACTTCCTATCAAACACATACCGTTAGGGTGGAGTTTGTTTTTTGATTGTACCAGCTCATAATAATTTCATTGTAGCTGTCTCATTTATTTAGTCATCAACCGGTAGGTTGTAATACAAGAATAAATTATTTACTAATGGAGGGTCGATGTTAGTAACATTTACATAAAAAAAATTTGGGCGTATAATTTGTCTTTTGCCGAGTTTGGCTTGTATCATCCACATGTCAGTTGATTACACCCCCTCTCCAATTTACTGCCCGTTATACGGGTAGTTACTAGAATGGATTAGAACTTTAACAGAGGTGGATCGATAATGTCGCTAGTTTAACATATATTAGATCTAGAAGGAGCTGATTTCTTACTAGTTCGTGAGACAATAATAATTATAATCTAACTAATATTTTATGGTCCACAGAAAATGAGAGATGATCCATCATTCCATGGTTGATCAGTAATTAGTAATTGCAGGTGATCCATCGGATGCTATTAGTATGTAGCATCTTAATTGATAAATAAATGAGCCGACAACATTACTGCTCTATCTTTCTCAGATATCACAAAATGTTAACATAATACTAATAGGGTCTAGATCTAGTTGATCACTTTGTCAAGTTGATGTGATTACTAACAGTTTTTATTTCCAGCTGTATTTATTTGACATTCATTTATTACCAATTAAAAGTAGCTCCTTGTTAAAAAGGAATCAGGTTTATTTGTTCTTCGTTTTATACTTACAGGTTAAGGAGCATTCCATTCTTGGCAGTATAATGAATAAAACACCCGTTGTTGTGAATTCTTAATAAGAAAATGTTGTGTATGTATCACATAAAGAACTTGGATACATCTGATAAACTCCCAGATGCAATTAAAAGGCGAAAACAAATGTGCTAAAGTCAAGAGCCATCCAAAAAATGAGCCTCAAGATTCGGATGAGAGGCGTACAATTCACAGTGAGCAGACGGAAGCTAGGCCGATCGAAGACTTGTATTTACCTAACTGTTGCTTTGACTTTTCTCTACGTCATTTTCTTTGCCAAATATGCTCATTTCCAACTTGAGTTTCTTGAAAAGGAGGAGGATAATGCCCCTGTAGAAGAAGTGATAAAAGTCACATCACCGAAGTACTGTCCCAAATATCCAGCAACCACAAGTAAGTATCATGTTCTAAACATGTTTGATTAAAAGTCCATAAATAATATGATGTTTATTACAGAATACTTAATTTCTACTCTATTATAATACTGCTTTATTAATGACTTCCTTGTTAACAGGGCTGACATGTTTTACCTGCTCCAGGTTAAACCCCCATTTTGCGCTAAACTGGGTTTAACTCATTTTAGGCATAAATCACCAGTAATTAATTAAATAAAACAGATTAAATCTGAAATAAACATTTAATATCTATGTAATTGTAAAGCACATAAATAACAGTATATATAGAGATATGTAAATAATTGTAAATACTACACGTGAAACAATAACAAAATGTTCAGAGGTCTAACTCTACTATTACTAGTAAATTCTCATATGGAATTCTATGGCCTTCCACCTTTATACATGACTAAAGGCTGGATATCAAATAATAATCGCAGTATTATTTCAAACTTTTCTATAATGTAAGCCTACGTGCAGGTATGTATCAATTTGATCATGAAAAAATGTAACACTGCTTCAAAGTATATTCAGGCTGCCTTCATGTACTCGGTCAAAATGAAGTGATATTTTAATACTATATGTGTATGTCTTCAATGCTGGTGAAAATCATATGGGTGGAGGCATTTTCCTCCTTACATACAGTTAAATAAATTAATTCTCTACTTTGACTGTGTTTTTTATTAGTGAATATGATGAATATATACATATCATAAAATGACACTGTTTATGCCCCGTTTTTTAAATATTTATGATAATTGATGATTTGTCCTCCAAATATTGGGAACAAAATGTCAAGTTGTGGAAGGATTATTGGTGTATATTATTATTATTATAACATGCATATGTCACCTGCGAAATGAAGTCACATCTTAACATCACAATACATGTATGTGTCAACTTTGGATAGAGGGTTATTCTGAGACACACATGCCAGATATAGTTAAGTAGTCAGTGAGGGTCAACTATACTGGATAGAGGGTTATCATAATGTGGAGTAGTCTGTTAACTTAACTGCTGTTTATGTATTATAGTTATGCTGTAGTAGATATTGTTATCATTTTACTATTTTATAGCTGCATTTTTTGTTTAAGTCAACGTAAAAAACCTGTTTTTAGCTTTTCTCCTGGCAGAAACTAGCTTTCCAGACAGGGTTGGCAGGTTTAACCCGCCTGCTGGGTTTAACCGGGTTGGGCTAAACTGGGTTAAACCCATAATGCATAATGCACCACTAATTGATTCAAGTAAACCAACTAAATGCAAATTAAACATTCATTTTGAGCACATAAAAAATAATAAACTACACAAAACAATAATAAAAGTGTTCAGATATTCACCAGTCTAATTCAGCATCACTATGAAGTTCACGATAGCAAGAGACAAGTTTAGTTGCTTTCTCCAAACCCAACCTGTTACACAGCTTGGTCTGGATAGCACCAAAGTTGGAGAAAATTGTCAGCATCTTAATAACATCTTTAAAATGCATACCAAACAACTACTGTTCAGGTGCATAAAATGTATGAATTTGTGAGTCAATATACTGTATTCTAAGAAAAACTCAGTTTAGCCCGGGTTTAACTAGTTTCTAGATGACAGTTCCAGAATGGGGTCTATTGAAAATAGTTTTGGCATTGGCTCAGCAATTTCTAAATGCTTCTCAAGAATTGCTAGTTGAAAATTTATTAGGGTTTCAAGAACAGAGAAGTTGGCAGAGATAACTGATTTGAAAAACAGAATCAAGTTTAAGTTGATACTAATAGTAATACAGTATATGCTATAGTATAACGTAAAAACTAAGTTTATATTGCTGCATCAAATTATAGACTCAACTCCCATTTAAACATGACAACTTTTGGCAAGGAAATGAAGGAACCAAGTATAAGCTGGTGAGTCATTCAGAGGGTCTTAGCCACATTGGTGAGTCACTCACAGGGTCTTCTGAAGCCATTTGACAAGGGGACTCATTGAGGGGGCTGCCCTCTGATGTTAGTTATCAAAGATCAGGCCTTTGAGGGGGCTTCCCTTTGATGATTTTCAAATGTCTGTTTATGGACAACTTTATTAGTAAAAAAAACTTCCTCAATCCTTCAATGGCATGTTATGTTTGAATTCTGATATACAAGATGATCGTGTAACAAGACAATCTAATCATATGAATGTAACTCTGCACTGTCTAGTGAGTTGCCATTATTTAATGTAGAACAACTGGAATCGTACTCTTTCCAGGATCACAAGCTAAGAAAATTCAGAAAAGTTACATTTTAGCTACATACTCAGCATCAGTAAAATGCAACAATCCTTAGTGTAGTCAGTATATATGTTACAGTTAATCTGAATAATCAGGTAATACTAATATGTACATATTACCTGAAATTATGTACATATTACCTGAAATTTTCAGGTAACCTGTATTAAATCTCAGTTAGCAATAGATGTGTTACCTGAATATTTCAGGTAATTTACATATTATAGACTCAACTCTCATTTAAACATGACAACTTTTGGCAAGGAAATGAAGGAACCAAGTATAAGCTGGTGAGTCATTCAGAGGGTCTTAGCCACATTGGTGAGTCACTCACAGGGTCTTCTGACGCCATTTGACAAGGGGACTCATTGATATACATATTACCTGATTGTACAGATTAGCTGTAACATATACACTCTAGTTAAATATCTGAGTCCTTTTTACCAGGTGCTCATATTTCCATATTTATCAATGACACACAACCAGATTCGTAAATATACTAATGGAATTTGTTTTGAGTTGACAAATTTATTTATGATTAGTTAGGGGTCAATGGGAAAACAGCTTTGGTTACATTGGTTCCTCAATTTCTATATCTGTATTATACATTGTAAAATTACAATATGTGTAGATTATATAATGGGAAATAAATACTTGTTTACTTAACTTGAGGGAGGCTGGGAGGTAGAGTCTGACCAAACAGAACAGCCAATGAAATAAGTGATGAGTCATTGTCCATATTAATTGAATAACATGGCCTATAGGACTGTTTTGGCCCAAATGATGACTGAAAGTGAAACATATTTCTGCCCTGCCAGGAGAAACTAATTTTTGTCATGCCAGGAACACCAGTAAGTGGCAGAATCACCCAATCCTGTTGATCCTCTGCCAGATGGAGGGTTACATGAAAGGCTGAGTGTACTTTGTAATTGTTTCTAATCAATTGGTTTAGGTCACCAACAAATCATAACATCTTACCTAATTACTATAGTGTGATAGTATCTAAATTCTAATCGTTTCCACTAACAATATAATACTTCAAATATTTGTTTACGTTGATTGGTGCAAATTGTCCACATATTAATGTAATAATAATAATAATAATAATGTAAATCAGTATACTGTGATCTGAGAAAAAAGCCCTGGTTAAACTAGTAAATCCCAGGTTTTACCCACCAGGCTGGGCTAAACCAGTTTAACACAGGTTAAATTCCAACCCTGTTTGTTAAGGGTAAGGAAGGGACTTACTTCATTTGTTTACTGTTTGCACACTTTGGGGAACTCCAGTAGTGTAATGGTTAGAACATTGTGCTGCAAACCTACGGTTGTTAATCTGACTTCACTGTTTCCACACCGAAAGCACAACACAATGATAGATCTCGAACAAGAAAGTGCTGAAAATAAGACTGGGAACAGCTGTTATATTTCTATCACTTTTATATTATAACAGTGTCACAAAATCTAACATCGGAATACATGTCCATTTAATGACCATGTAGTTGTCTCTGATGTGATTTCCAGGGTATGAATAGGTGTGTTATATTGCTATAAATCATTCTGATAGGATTAAAGCGATTGTATTGTGTCATCTACAAGAAATGTAACAAAATAATGATTGACTTTGTTAAATTGTGTAATGGTATGGCTGTTCTGAAATGGAGAGATTGGTCTGGAAAAAAGTCATCATGTCAGCCTTCTCCGCCATTAATACATACAGATCATTGCCATCTGGAATCCACTTATAATCCATTTTGTGTTTATGGACCCCAGACGTGACGTTGTGCTGAAGTCAAACTGTACCTAAGTTTGTGGGATTTTTGTTAGGGAGTGACCCATCAATCATATGCTCTAATTATGATCAGTACTGAGACTAAACAAATCACTTACGTACACACTCAGTCTTTCTACCCTTGGTTTATGGAGGTTTACATTATTATTAATATTATTATCTCATTTTTGTACAATGTAATCTCTAAGCTATATGTCCCAGGTCAAACCGGTACAAAGACTAAACAAAACCACTATCTCACTCACACTAATGTAAACTTATTTTCAACTGTGTAATCACTTCTATTTTGGTGATCCAGGAATTCTATATTCAGATAAAAATGTTTGAAGGGTGTTTCATCTTTTATTTCATTGCCTTCTTTCTGCCCGTTCAGTCTGCTGCCTTCACAAAATGGCTATAAAACAACATTTCACATTTAAAATGATATAGGAGCATTTTAGTATGACGTGTTCTCTTTTCTAGCTGGTGTTGTTGACATCGATATATTCAGAGAGGCGCCATCCTTCAATGAGACAGATCTGTTAAATCCAGGAATCCATTCTGGTGGCTGGTGGAAGCCAGCAGGATGCAAAACCCTCCAGAAAGTGGCCATTATTATCCCTTATCGTGACCGATTATCTCATCTGCAGCATCTTCTCTCCTATCTCCATCCAATTCTCCAGCGCCAGCAGAGACACTACCGGATATATGTCATTGAACAGGTGAGCTATAATCTAGTGTTTTATCAACACATACAGGTGTCTGTTACTAGTTAACTATATGTTAAGTTAACTCTAGCACACTGATACTAATGTTGTTGTAACATCAGTCTTATTGTATATATTTAATACTTGTTTTATACACTGAAGAAAATGGTCCAAATTATGGTTATAGTTTGATTGTGTCTCTGTGTAATACTAATGTCAAATACTAATGCCATTTTGTTGTTGTTGCTAATGTGTTATTTGTTTTATATAATACATATCTTGACATAATCAAGTTAATGTTAAAGTGGCTCCGTCTTTATTCTTTTCTTGCGTCCTTCTGACATCAAAGTGATTGTATCTTTACAATGTCAGAAGATTCCAAACAGAGATTTATCGTGTTTGTGTATCTAAGTTTAGCATGTTTTATTTCACTGATGTTCACTTCCTGGTCTATTTCGGGTAGAGTCTTCACTTTGGTATCTTATCTGTCAGGTTTTTCATGGTCACGTTTGTGCACATGGTAGGCTAAATGGGCCAATCAACCTCCAAAGGTAATGAATCGAAGTCAAAGATGAAACAACCTTCAGATAATGACAAAGTGTTGTGATGCTACAGTGGTTAGAGAACTGCATTGAGAACCTCCGGGTTGTTGGTTTAAATCCGACTCATACCTCTGTTTGTGGGATATGTTACTGCAGACAGTCACCCCTCAGCCATATGTCCTAGGTCTGACCATCTCTGAGGCTGAACTCATCATAATGACAACTCTGGAGTTGTTTTATCATCCACAACAAAGAGCATTATCTTGTAAACAATAACAGACATTAATTTTGTTAAAGTGTCTGTAGACAGCCAACTCGCTATTTGTGTGTTGTCTGGCATGGATTAGATAGTAAATACGAATTTAAACATGACATATATGCAAGCACATTATAGCACTAATATTTCATCCAGCTGCATTATCTGAAGGGGGATGATTTATACTCATAGACTGATAAATGGTCATGTATATATACTATTAGTAAAGTAAGTAGTATTTTATTTCAGACAAGCCCAGTTCACATTAAAATACACAGTAAAAACATTCATACAGCAGTAATGACTAGTAAGTAATAATAATAATAATGTATATTTAATAAAGCACCCTTACTAGCAGGAGCCATTCAAAGGCACTGTACAAATAATATGTAATATAATAATACCCCAAATAAAAGAGATTTAAAATTTCCAAGAGACAACGCATTTCTAATATTTGCCGGCAACTTATTCCACAAAGTGGGGGCTGCAACACTAAACGCACAATCACCATATGACTTGAGCTGAGACACTGGCACCTGCAATAGTATCTGACTGGATGACCTGAGTTTTCGGATGACTTTCTAATGGAAACCAGTTCACACAGGTATTCTGGCACCATATCATTAATAGATTTATAAGTTATTAACAAAATCTTGAAATGGATACGCTGTCTAACAGATAGTCAATGTAGTTTTTGAAGAATTGGGGTGATATAATCATATTTTCTATTATTTGTTACAATGCGAGCTGCACTATTCTGATTACTACAGAAAAATTAATTAAGATATATAGCTTGTAAATGGTATGAATTATTCGATTATGTGATACAACATGTATGGCATGAATACAGTCGTGTAAGAAATAAGATAACTACAGCTAATACATATAAATATATATATATATATATATATATATATATCATTCTCTGAACCAAAAATATAAACATTCCCAACAATAACAGAATCTATGTTTATACGACGTTTTACGTATGTCAAAGTTTAAAAAGCTATTTCAGTTTTAATATTATGTGGAGTCAAATTGAACAAAATATTAAAATTATTGATGTAACATGGAAAGTGAATTGGAAGGAATGTTTTATGGATAAATGCTTATTGTTAGTATGCTAATTCACACATTTTTCAGGTTAGTACAAACCCATACAAGTTTGCTTGTGCTACTTTTTGTGGGACATGTTATTTACATGTACCTGTAATATATTTGTGGACATACTTAATGCAAAGAGGCAACAATAACTATTTGATGTACTGCCCCCCCCCAGAATTTTTTCACCTTGACCAATGTAACTTGGAAACCAAATCTGAAATAACTGTGTTAGATCTGACAGAACATCAAATATTTAATATGTGGCTATATGGAAATGACCAGAAAAACAATGAATGCAATGATACACATGGTAACAAAGAAAATAATTAACAAAACGTCGAGACAAAACTGTTTAAGTTCCTGGGCATGTCAGACTTAAAGCATGTGTTTACAATTTATTAACATGTAAATATACATCAATTATATCTCGCTAGACACAAAGCATGTAATAGGATTGACAGAAACAATCCATAAACTGACTGATTGTGGCACCAATGATAGAAAAGTCAGGATTCCAAAGACATTAATCCTTCACGTTACAGCTCATAGGATCATTATTTTCTTATAGGCTAAAATACTGCATGTGTATTCTGTTACTTCCTAAACTGCTTGTTTTTGAAAAAGCTAGAATGTAAATCAATCAACACACAGGCTGACCCATGGTGGGGAATCCTGTTACAAAATATTCATTTTGGTAACAGAAAATCGATGACGTGACCAGTCCAGGGGCAAGGGTAGGAAACTCTAAAACTCTTACAAATTGATCAACTTAGAACCATGTTGGGGTAAACATAGGAAGCTACTCTAGGTATCCTCTACAGAAAGTGAACCTTTATATCTTCACTTTCTAATCAAGGAGATCAGCATAAAACCTAAGTGATCTCTATTGACCTTCTATACCAGTATATGTATTTCAATAGAGATTCAAACACTCAAATTCTGAGTTGTGTACTTGGAGGTAGTAGAAGCAGTTGTCCTAGGGTGGAAAGGCAGCATCATCTTCGTTGGAAGCAGCAGCCGGATAAGAATCTGCAGCAGACTTGAGGTTCTGCATTTTGACATTCACTAACACCTGAACAGAAAATGGCAGCTTATGTATTAAAACAACATGCTGTTCACACATTCTTCCAATGGCTGTTTGTTCAGTGTGGTTCCAATGCAATGATCAAACAAATGTTTAGCATTGTTCATGAATGCTGCACCAGTCTTCATAGTGGTGGCAGCATAGTCCTTTACAGCAGCATGTTAGCCATCTGAGAGACCCATCGTATGCTTAGACCTAAAGAAATTTTGTTCAGAAGTGTAACCAAAATCTTCCAAGCCACACAAAATATCCACGACTGGGCCCTTGGATTTATATTGGCTAGCGCAACCATCTGTCCACTGCACTATGTTTTCACCTGTAGTGCCATGAGTATTTCAGACATGGACAGTGACCACTACAGTGTACTTGTGAATGGCACACTTTATACCCATAATATATAACCATTAGGTGGCTCATCACTTGTTTATGGTGCCAGTTGGCCCCCTGCATCTGGTCTCGGCTGACTCGAGTTAAATTATCTCCACAGTACTCCGTTGAAATGATGCAGAGTTTCTCTTGTTTTTAATCTGGAGATGCAGCCACTCCACCTCGAAGAGATGACATCTCACTCCTAACCTAGGAATGCTCCCCAGGTGTTGACATGAAGGCAGGCCACCTCATCTCACTCCTAACCTAGGAATGCTCCCCAGGTGTTGACATGAAGGCAGGCCACCTCATCTCACTCCTAACCTAGGAATGCTCCCCAGGTGTTCATTTTCTCAACAAACATCTGACAACTGATCTGAAAGATATAATATTGATCATTATTATCAGTATTGATGTCATTACCAATTAATTATATCGGATGTCAATGATTATCTACCAATTTAAGCCTTTTACATAAAATACATTAAAAAAATTCATTGACATAATACGTGTACTGCTGCGCAAGAAATATGGTTCAATTGCATGAACAGAATTAGCATAGAAATA
Source organism: Paralvinella palmiformis (assembly GCA_025642065.1). NCBI lineage: Eukaryota > Metazoa > Annelida > Polychaeta > Terebellida > Alvinellidae > Paralvinella > Paralvinella palmiformis. The sequence goes on along the minus strand of JAODUP010000867.1, from coordinate 80,401 downwards.
TAATCATAATCAGCTACCACCAATAATTTATGACTGAAGTGAAAAATGTAAAAAATAATTTTGTGAAAAATTATATTACTGACAGATGGTATTGATTAGTTTATCGGGTAATATTTCCTTATTTCTTGAAAACATCATATTCATAGATCCTGTTGATTTAGGATCTTTGACCCAACTGTACTAGATATAAAACTGCTGTAAATTGAACTATCTTGTTGTGGATCAACAATAATTACGTTTTCTGTTTTTACACACACACACATCTATGTCCATAAACCTTCAAGGCATACAATGATACGTTCAACAAGGGTCGTATCATGAACATCGGCTATGAAGAGGCGAGTAGGGATGATGACTGGGATTGTTACATATTCCACGATGTTGACATGATTCCACAGAATGACAATAACCTGTACGAGTGTGGCACACAACCAAGGCATTTGTCACCTGCTTTGGATGAAATGCGATACACGTAAGTTGTTTGAATACACACCTGCTCTGTGATCTGACCGAATGACTTTTGTTTCAGGGAAAATGATCTGTCATAAATAAATAATGGTGATGCAGTAAGAGACCACCTTTGTAATAGTCCCTTAAACTATGGTTGTTATAGTTCATTTCCATCTGGGTATAGACTGTAACAGTGTAAGACATACACTAAAAGACTGCTCCATGTTCAAGCACTATCCGATGGGGTTCCTAGTTTGGTTTTACTATATAAAGCAATGTTAACAATTTGTGTTGTAAACGTGTTGTGTACAAAATCGCCAACATAACAGATGATGTGTTGTGTTTCGTGCTGCTTGAATAACTGATTAACAGGGTTAGATACATAACAGTTATTGATTCATAGTTGTAATTTGATGATTTTATTTATATACCTAGGTCCAGTTAATCTTTCTTTGGGGTTAAGAATTAAAAACAGTAGTAAATCTCTATTGTAATATCTGTGTACTTCATAATGGATGATAATATAGTTAAAATCACTGTTTTTTTAATATATTTATCTACTGTAGATAAACTAGCACTCTGAAAATGGATTATTTATTATGTGATTAATCGTGTTTATATTTCGACATTATTTATAATTTGTATGAGTGTAGTTATATTAGTCCTGAAAATTTTTGAAATGAAGGTGAAATATTCTTTTAAACTTCATAAAGAAATGAAGTATTAACTTTTTTCAGGCATTAAGAATACTTATCGGGTACTTTGATTTGGGGCACTCTCAAAATAAACCTTCTCAAAATATGGTTTCCACGGAAGGGATACTTGATACCAAACCTAGGAACCATGAGAACGAACTATAAATTACTTATTTTAATTGCTCAAGCGGCTGATTATTTTACTATATTATATATTTCAAGTAGTTAGAAACAGATGTCCATCAAGAGCTATTTTCCTTCATCATCAACTGTTATTAAGAGTTAATAAATATGTTTCTGGGTGAAATTGCTGAGCATTTATTTGTAAAATCCTAATTAAGTATTTCAACCGTCTAAAATTACACTCAAGTCGATAATTTCTAGGGTGCACTGTATATAAATTATTAAATTTTTGGTGTTTTCTATTAGTATGTTGTATAATGTACTTGAAAGTGATAACAGTTTAATGTCCCCTGAAATTTTTTGCCCACCAGAATTTGTTTTGATTAATACAGATGTATTATGTAAATGATAATAAACAATTCTTAACATTTTATGAAGCAAGAACTAATTATTTGCTATGACCAATAAAATGATGACATCACAATAGCAAATTATTAATGATTTCTTTACATTGTGGCTCATAGAGTTGAAACATCATATGTTTAGCATATTTTTGTCTAATTCATTAAGAAGTTAAAGGTTAATTCTAGCGCGGTAGGTCAAAATATGTCAAACTGGCACGAGATGTAGATGTTGAATAGATTCGTTGGTTATGGTTCTCAAAATAAACCTTCTCAAAATATGGTTTCCACGGAAGGGATACTTGATACCAAACCTAGGAACCATGAGAACGAACTATAAATTACTTATTTTAATTGCTCAAGCGGCTGATTATTTTACTATATTATATATTTCAAGTAGTTAGAAACAGATGTCCATCAAGAGCTATTTTCCTTCATCATCAACTGTTATTAAGAGTTAATAAATATGTTTCTGGGTGAAATTGCTGGAGATTGTACATTTGTAACAAAATCCTAATTCAAGTCATTTCAACCGGAGTCTAAACATTACCAGGTCTCGGTGCGAATGCAATTTCTAGGGTGCACTGTATATAAATTATTAAATTTTTGGTGTTTTCTATTAGTATGTTGTATAATGTACTTGAAAGTGATAACAGTTTAATGTCCCCTGATTAATTTACTCTGTCACTGTTTAATTGGTTTTTATGTAAGGTTAAATGAATACTTAGGGATTTAGAATTACAAAGATAAGTTTTGTATTTAGTTACTTTTTGAGTCTGTTGTTATCCACATAACTATCATTTGACATTTTAAACAGCTGGCTGCAGTTTTTGTTTAAAATAGAGATCTAGAACATGAAGAATGTAAAAGTTTGCTTTTATTAATATTTTATATAAATGTGTTACTGTTACAGATTGATGTATAGTACACTGGTTGGTGGAGTGTTGGCTTTGAGTAAAGAACAACTGATTAAAACAAATGGTTATTCGAACCTCTACTGGGGCTGGGGATCTGAAGATGATGATATGTCACTGAGGTAATTACAATGATGATATTAATTACGAATAATCTATTTCAGTTGTTTGCAGGATGCAGACCGTGAAAATTATATTTAAAAAAAAAACATTTGATAGACATAGAACAGGTCAGAATTAGTCCTGATTAGTGAGAAAAATTCTAGAAGGTCACACAAAATATTTGGTTCTTCTGAAATTCTTATGTTCCTTGTCACCAATGGGATTTGTTGTGTAATTTAATACAATTATCAGAATTCAGAGTGCTGGCTACAAAATATCCAGACCTCCCAGCAGGATAGGGAGATATAAAATGGTTCACCATGAGAAGCGAGAGATAGGACGGGATAGGTAAGATCTCATCTCAAACATTTTTTGTGTTACTGATATAATATATGTAATGGCTATAAATATTTATAATGAACATATTACTGAAGCAAGAAGTATGTTGGATTTTAATCCACATGTGATCTAGTTTGTATCAATAATTTTATTTAAAAATAGTATTTTGATAGATGTAATGTTATGTCTGTCATAGAAATAAACCTGTTTTATATATTGTTACATGATTATAAACCCTGGACAGATATTATTATTATTATTAACAAAGGTCTAATTTATCATGTTGTCTTATATCATTAGGCATTCATCCTTTTTATTGACACATTACCTATTTTTAGAGGTTCATGAGGGAAACCTTCTTGAGTCACATTCTGGGAAAGTAACTCATAAATAAATTAAATACAATTTAACAATTGTCTTTTGTTGCTCAGTAGTAATTAATCAGATTTTAGCTTTTAAATATTTCAACTGCAGTTTCTTCAGTAATAATTAATATACCTTATTTGGCCAAGATGTATTGAGCAGGAAATTTCTGGTACCAGTAGTATATATTCACCATGGAAATAAAGTGACCTTGTCTGGAGAATACTGTCTTGGAATACTAAAATTTGTCTATTTCTTTGGGCATATTTTGGTTATACTCAAAGTAAATAAAAGGTAGATGATAATCAGAATCTTCAAAACAGTATACTTATGATAACTATAAATAATCAATCCATCACATATTTTACATTTAACACATCATTTTTGGGGGTTTAAATTCTCATTGATTCAGCTGAGGTCATTATGGAGATAAACAAAAGGGTTTACTTTCATACTCAGTCTATTTAATTAAGTAAGTTATTAACTGAGATTCAATTTATAAAGTAGGCTGCATAACGACTTATATAATGAAAATATTTTTGATTTGTATTAAATAAGATTTTTGTCTTAAAAATAGGCTATTCTTTTCACACATCGGTAAGATAAATAGGACTTGAACTGGGTACATCCTGAAAACCTGCATGGTTGTGAGCAATTCACAACACACTTTGGTGTAATGCCTGAATGGGTTTTACTTTTTAACACCAATATTAATCACACTATATATATAAAACATATTCTTTATAGCATATTGACAGACTTCTGTATAATTCAGGAAGCTTGAAAATCCTATTTAATATCAGAAAATATATCTTTGAAGTGTGAGATGAAGAAGTGTGACCTGCACCACAATCTTGTTTTAGTATGAAGCTTGTCAAAATAGTTCATATTCTAGAATCAGCACTACTGATGTAACTCGTTAATAATTTATTAGTAACAATGGTAATTTTTGTATGAAGAACTTATTTTTTGGACTGAATTATTTTCAATAAATAAACACAATAATGAAATTTTAGACATTATAATTATGATCACAAATATATTCATGTATCAGTAATCATAAATATGTCTGTTTTAGTTGTTTGTATGTTTTTGGTTAGGAAAATAATTACTTCCACCCCCCCCCCCACCCACCCAACGGGGAAGATAAAACATGTCCGAATCATTACAGTATTTGTAAAAAAAATTACAATGAAAGAATGCATTGCTTATTCTAAACTAATTCCACATTGAAAAAATGTAAGGGGGGGGGGGTTAATTAAGATTCACTAATTTGATTATTTCATTTAACATGGCAAAAGTTGGTATTGTGGAAACTACTTTATATTACTTTATATTACATATTATATGTCTTTATTTACACATTTAAAATATCCTGTTTTATTTCTAGGATTTCACTATTTGCTGACTGGAAACGTTGGCCTAATGATGGAATTAACTCACTGCATGGCCTCCCACACAAGATCCTTGAACACAGAAGTGAGAATCTGTTTACAAAGATTCTGGTGGATATTGGCCCACGTCCCAGCAATGTTCTACCAAGCAACGAACCAAGAACAGTTGTACAGATGATCTTTAATGTTGTATTTTTCCTGACTAATGTGTGATGGTGGAAGGCTGTGTTACAACTATGTAATTTTTTGTCTGGATTCAGTATGATTTCTACACTCATCATCACGGTGAATTGATGTACTGTCAGGATCTGAGGAGTTTAATTAAAATGTTGTAATTATTTTATTTAGTTAATTTTTTATTGCGATAATTCTCAACCGTTCATTTTTGTAATAGTTTTTTTTTGTGCTATGATTTCTGTGGTAAATTCTTTAACAATCAAAACAGAGCAGATACACGAAGCCTGCCACTTGTCAAGGAATCCAGAAATATTTCTCTTTAGTCTCTTTGTTGTACCATTTGGTTTCGTGTTAATCAAAGCTTGTGATTTGATGTTTGTATCCTGTGCACCTCCCACCAGTTCGGATCTTTGTAATTTACTGAATCCTATTAATACTCACTAATAGTAATACTGACTAATTTAAAGTTATTTTGTACTTATAATTATAAATAACTTTTTGCCATAATGATTCATGCCATTAACAGGAATGGATTATATGGCATGGGACCTTCTTAAACTCTTGATGATCTGACTGGAAAACTGGAGAGTATATTTATATTCTAACAGCAGGTAAAATTAAACAATATGTGGCCTGGTAATAGATTAGCCAGTGGATTGTACACTTGCGAGGAGGACTGTGATGTACCCTGGGTGATTGTTTCTACGTCAGAGATGTAAACTGCTCGTATATGTTGTCAACATATTTTGAGTTAGGTTAATGGGTCACGTATTGGGATTGATTGATGTGTTATTTATTTGGAATGATTAATGCGTTATGTATTGGTACTGATCTGTTTGATTCAGAGCACAGACCTGAGTCCAAGAGATTATAATCAGGATTACTTTGGATATTGTGATGTACTTCACTCAGTTTTGATAACATTAGATGTTAATTTTTATTTTTTTGACCTGCTATTTTACACATTTTCCCCTTGAGCATAATAATGTTGTTCACTTATTTTTTATGTATTGAATTAGTCCTACCATTTTATTTGGTGATGTCCTATTTCTTGCGCGTTCATTGTAAGCTTTCAGTCTATGAAGCTAGTCTTAGTTTGTTATTTTTATTTGGATTATGTTAGTTGGGGCAATACATAGGTAGATGTTTTGTCATTTATTGCTCTGTTCAGGTCTGATATTATGGCTGCATGTATGAAGGAAAGCCTAATATCCAGGCAGATTCCGGATATCAGTTCATCATGTCAGATGTTATCATAATTAACAGATGTTTTGTTTATGACTCTGGTTTAATTATGCAAAACATATGTTTTTCTCATTTGGATCTTGTGTTTAATATCAGGAATGCCAGTTATAATAGCTGAAGATTAGTCAACAATTCACGATATCTACACAGCCAGGATTTTGGAGTATGGAGCACAAAACCACCAATAAAACGGGTTTACAATTTTTCTTTTCATCTTGTTTTGAAACCTGAGGTTAATCAGCACATTCTTTCTAATTAACTAATATGGTAATGCACATATTTGGAAAATTCACTGATGGTCAAATGTTATTTAAAGTTAGCTTAAACACTTTTTGGCTTCTCACCTGGAGAAATTATGCTGTTGTTTAAAGATCTGTATCCAAACATTGCTATTCCAGCTCTAAAGGTGAGTTTATCATGTATGTAGCCATTATAAATATAGTCATCTTGTTAATGATAAAGTATCAAGAAATGCATAAAGGACAATTTACGGATGTAAGAAGTTGCTACAAATAGAATGTGTAGAAAATGTATTTTTTTACAATTGGTTCAGTATTAATTTTTGCAGTTACATTTCTACAGTTTGCCATAACACCATATTGTACTCTGCCTTGTAGTCTCTTCGTTTATTATTCCTCTTTCTCAACCTCCTGTTGCACTTTTGAGTCGGAACTTTTTATCTCTTTTTTTCCTGACAATAAACAGCTAATTTCTAAATTCGGTTTTTACCATGTAAGCAAGATGATCATTGTGTATATAGTTTTGGGTGCATTTAAATTATTACTCACTATATATTGATATTGTAAAAACCAAAAGTGCACAAATGATTTTCCATGAATGGTCTGTATACGTGTGTGTGGCTTTATGTTGCGTCACAGATGACTATTGATATGTGTGTCAATATGATTATATCAGGAAGTATTTACTATTATTTTCTTCGTCCTATTGTTGTTATTACCCTATTTTGTTCATTATTTTATGATCGTGATTATTGCATTTGTCATTATAGTGTTGTTCAAGGAGAGCACTTGTTTGATCATGATCTTATCATTAGTGCTATTTTATATCAAAATATGAGTGCTTCTTGTATATTAGTTTCTGACCATTTAACAAGAACTTTTTTTAAAAATGTTACACTGATTGGGTCAGGAATATTTTGTCTGTTATTTCGTATTGTCTTTTATTTGTCATGAAATACTCTGAGCACGCGATTCACATTGCATGTATATGTTAGTGTTTTATTCCTAGAGGTATTGTAAATAACTTGTGATAAAACAGTTATTGACATTACAATGGTCATTTGCAATTATTGGTAACCTGAATTATTTCTCCATGGCAGCCGGCCTTGACCCCGTTGGTCGCTGATATGATAAATTTTCCTATTATCTTGCTATTTTTTCTTATTATCTTACTAACATTCAGACAAATAACATCCACTGTTTAATATTGGTACTGTCTCCTACTTTATTGCGTGTATCATGTCATACTGTCATCTCATCATGCTGATAATAATAATAGTATTAATAATTATAATACCATAATGTTGTTGTAGGTGATTAGTGATAAAAGACTCCTAACTGATTGACTAATTTCCACCCGGTTTGTCAAGTAGCCATTTATACGAGTGATCTAATTAAACGAGTGACCCAGTTAGACAGATATATATCGCTACCTGCAATTCATTTTTTTAAATCTATGACATAAACAATAAACTGACATCACATGGTCAAGGCTCTACTTTGTTTGTGATCGTCTTCTTATTGTAGTCGTTTAAGATACAAACATTCAAGTTTGGGTTCGTAGCTGGAATCATATCCCATGAGTCACCCCTCATCGTATGGCCTCAGTTACGACCAAACAAACAACGCCCTTACTCATTTGTATTTAGCAGTTATTCTGAAGAAGACAGTAATGTTGATGATGATGATGACAGTTATTCTTGTGATAACATTTATTCAGGTGATAACAGTCATGTTAACGATGACAGTTGCTGTTATTCAGGTGATAACAGTAATGTTAACGATGACAGTTGCTGTAGTCACGACTGTTATGTCAATGACGAGTATTCTGTTGGTAACAGTTACTTTGATGTTAATGGTTATTCCTAAGTTATTTTAAATTTCATTATCTGGGGGACAGCCATAAACAGTATTTGGTGATGTAAATATTTCCTGTCATTAAGCAGTTTTACAGATCTGAATTATATCATTTATACTCGCAATGTGAATAATGTAGATCATTTTAATATAGATGTATGTGTATTTACTCACACCGGAATAATGCAAATGTCTACTTTGTGAAATATTTTTATTTTATTATTTTCCTAAATACTCTTGTTACTTTTCCTTCAGTATTTAATTGGAATGTTAAATAAATTTACAAAAAAAAGTGTTATACTACTGACTGCGCGTGCATGTGTGCATTAAATATATAATAAATACGGTACTGACAACACTACCTTGTTATTTAAATGTGTGCATTAAATATATAATAAATACGTTACTAACAACGCTGGAAGTTGTAGATGGTCCAGAACTATCGCCGTACATACTCGTGTATAGGCCGCACCAGGTTTTAGGACCAATAATCCCCCCCATAGTCGAACCCGTGTATAAGCCGCACTAAAATAAACAAATTTATTCAAAACCCTGAAATTGGTCATCATCACTATCTTCATTGAACATTTGTTTATGTGTCAGCATGTCATCGTACATTTCGCTTTCTTCGTCAGGATTGATTTAATCCCAGGCCATTTTCACCCACTGTGTGACGATAGGTAACAACGACCTCTTCAAGTTGTCTGCTGCTGTCCGTTCGTTTCCGTAATGCTGTTTGTAGTTTTTAGTAGCTCTCATTTGCCAGCTTTGGAAATAATTAACACATTGTTTGCTGTAATTGTTTTCCTTCGATGTGGCTTCTATGGTCATTCTTTGCGTGACCTTATTTGCCGTTCCGTTCAATTACACACGCTCACACATTTCTATAGTAATGACATGTCTTAACTAGACCAAAAATAAAATCTGCCTCTAATAGTTCATGGAGGCGGCTGTATTGTGGCCGTTTTCGTATCACAGCCGATTTGGACCTACACCTTTTGTAGGATCAGATTGTCGTACTTTACTGGATTCCTCTGCTTTCTGGATCCCTGTGCATCAGATTAATTGAGATCCGGATCATTTGACACCTCTGTGCTGGCCGTTCCCAGACGGCCTTGATACCAGCGACAGTCTGACACTGACTACATTATCCATAAATTATTATGTGACAACAAGCTGACACCACACTACTCACTGGCGGTTATCACGATTAAGTTTGGCTTCGAAAGACAACAGCTAAAACACACCTAATTAATTTGTTTGATGTTCATATATTCATAATTAATGTTGTAAAACAATATTATCGTATTTTCCCCTAAATTATGCCAAATATTACCTTCCATTTTAGACTGACCCGTGTATAAGCCGCACCCGCTATTGGTGACGATTTCGTGGTATCAAAAGTGCGGCCTATACACGAGTATATACGGTAGATTAATAATAACAAGACTAATGATATATATATATATATACCATTATAACGTGGTCCAGTATACCATATAATGCTTACTATAAGCTGTTTTACTAATAAAGTACGAATACAAAATGTTTGCAGCAAAATTATCAAACAGGCAGGACTTATCAATACCAAGTATGTGACAGTTCAATACTCGATTTAGGCTTTAAGAGGCCCCTGGACTAATATAATTTGTACCCCTTCATTACATATGTTCACCCCATCACTTCAACTTACATTTGTAATGAATTTTGGTTTATTTAAATTTAATAAATAGTAATAGTATTTTATATAGCACTTTATTCAATTTAAATTGTCCAAAGGAGCTTTACATTTAAAACACAATTAAAACATTCTGAGCTCATATAGCACAAACACATTTTATACACGATAAACTGATTAATATATTATAAGTAGACTAATTTAAATAAGTGGGTGTTAAGAACCTTACAAGAAATGTATTTACTTGCTGCAAGTTTAATATGGTTTAGGAACTTATTTCACAGCCTGAGAGCTGATGCTCAGAAGGATTTCTCTCCACACAGTACTGTGTGGCTTTTCGTAACCTCAAAAGTGGATAGGACTCAGATCGAAGCATTCTCACTGATGCGTAGATACAGTGGTGCTGTTCCACTCAGTACTTTGAATGTATGAAATAAGATCTTGTACAGTGAGCTGAAACGTACAGAAAGTCAGTGCAGCTAGAACAAAACTGGTGTAATATATTCCCTTTTGCGAGTGTGTGTCACTAGACGTGCATCACAGTTTTGCACTCGCTGTAATGTTTATCTTGTTTGTACTATTTTGACTAATTTGTATAATTACATGTCTGTGTTCAATTAAGTGTAAAATTGAGCATAAATTGAGTAAATATGCAAACCTAAAAAAGATACTGTACATCAAAAAATTCCTTCAAGTCTTACGGCCTCTGGGCTACAGCCCTTACTAGTCCATATATAAATCGGCACTGCCTTTGGACTTGAAATGTAACAGAACAAACACACGTTAAAGTTGACCGTTTCACCCCTTACTTTAACTGCCATCATTACCACCCATAAAATAATTCCGATTGAACTCACTGTATCCTTATCGGGCGTTTGTAAGAAATATATTTCCTTTACAGCCCTCCTTGACTATTTAACTTAATTTAGACTCTTTAGGTTTTAGCTCCCTAACTTACCTAGCAAATATCAGGTCTCAGTATACAGTGCCGTTCTTAAATGTTTTTGAGTTGTTGCAGTCCGGGGAGTCCGTTCGTCTTTAATGACTCTTAACTGTCTGAATCCGTCCTGATTACTTGTATCTCAGTTGACATATCACTAAACATGGACACAGGAAAGGTCACAGCACTTACATTTTTATACTTATCTACAGCTTTTGACACCATTGATTATTCTCTTCTTCTAGATTGCCTCTCTGATTGGTATAGCATATCAGGCACAGCATTTACCTGGATCCGCTCATTCTTAATAAATAGGTTTCAATCATTATTCACCCGGCTGCCGGTTCCTCATGGATGATTTTGTCTCCTGCTCACCCGGCAGATTCGATTCCCCGTGAAGATTTTGCCACTTGCGCACCCGGCCAAGATCGATTTTGAGACCCATCTTGTCAAATTTTAGGTGTCTACTTGCACGTTTAGGCACAGGATAGACGCCACTCAGAGAAAATTTAATGCGTCCTCATTTTGCGATGACCCGGCTGGGCTTGCTGGCCACCGAGTGAAGACTTATGCCGTTGCCCACCCTACTGTGGACCACTACTGTTTACTCTGTATACAACACCACTAAGCTCTCTGATTCATAGCAACAAATTAGACCATCATTTATATGCAGATGATACCCAAGTATACATATCTTTATCTACAGGAGACACTGATCTTTCCCTTAAACAACTTGGTGACTGTATCAGTGATATATCTGGCTGAATGACAAACAATAAACTTTGGTTCAATGCCAACAAAACAGATTATTTCATCATTATAGATACAAAGCAATAAACCTACTCGTTTCTTCCCTATGAACATCCTTAGTCATAGCATCACACCATCAGACACTATATATAATCTTGGTGTTACATTTGATAGCAATTTTAATTAAAGAAAACATATTTCTTTGACCTGTCGGTCCTGCTTTTATCACATTCGTGACCTTCGTCGTATTCGTCGCTATATTTCTCTTTCAGTCGCCAAAACTATGGCTACAGTACTCATTACTAGTAGGCTTGATTACTGCAACTCTATTCTTTATAACATTGTATCTAAGGATATTCTAATACTTCATTGTGTTCAGAACTGCTTAGCTAGGGTTGTCACACGGTCTCCTCAGTTTTCCCATTCGGTCCCACTCCTGAACTCTGCACTATTACCTATCAAACTCTTTTTTTTCTGGAGAATCTTCATATCTATTTCCATGCTTTCTTTAGCACCTAATTCCTTCAGCAAAGTATGAAAACAGTTAATATGATATACGGAATCCATATTTGTTTCATAATAAAATATGAAGAAAAAACCCAGTGATCAAACAAATAAACATGAAACGGACCGAAATCTACCATATAAAGAAGACCTTGTGCTTTTATTTACTGTAAATAAAGACAACTGGACAATCAGAAGAGAGTATTTGAGCCACGTGACCATCATAATGCAAATGGATCTTTACCAGCCAAGATCACCAACTCATCAAAATCTCTTCCATCCTTCTGCGAAAATCGGTCCCAAATCCAGTGCATTTTAGCGACTGTTGGTGAGGTATCGGCGCGGGTGTTTTAAACTATGATACTTTTCCACCGCGAAAAGCTCCAAAACAGCGGGAAATCATTCTACGGAAAACGAACTTGAGACTACCACACATCTTGCCTCAAAATACCGGTAGCCCGACCGGCTAGTGTTTTAGACTACTCACTAGCCCGAAGACAAAATCCACACGTCTCGGGCGTCCGAGCTACCGATTTTTCCGACCCTGCTCTCAGTCAGACTCTACTAACATTGCAGATGCATGTGAACAGTGGTTAAATCGTACATGATATCCCGAGCTCGAACCACATCATGACAAACTACACAATCACTGTGACACCAGGCTACCTCTTAGCCAATCTACTCCATCCCATCTACAGGGGCAGATAACTGAAGGGTGACAACATCAATGCTGCCCAGGAGTTGTTGCACGAGTATACAGTCCTGTGTGGATAGGTTTGCCAGCCATCTTTTGTCTATGCTAGCTAGCTCAGCAGCTACTGAACGTGTGTTCTGAAACTTTGGTGCAGACCAAATTGAATAATAGACTGAGTAATAGTAACATGCTATCGATTTCTGAGAGGCAAAGATGAAACTGACTAGTGGGATTTCAATGAGATTTTGAATAAATATATGCAAAAAAGCTAGTGTTCTTCTTTTCTTGTTATCCAAAACATTGTAATCAACCAATACAATTTTCAACCAGCATGTATCAGCCACGTGGATAGAAAAAGCCAGGCCGGTTAAAACCGCCGGCTTTAACCTGGAGCGGTTGAAACTGACCAACCCTGCACCCCTCTTGTCTTGTTGAAGTTTGGGATAGAGACCCCTGGCTGTCGCCTATTGGGCACAGCCACCTGGTATTGATTTCTGTTATTCTGATGATGGCAGTTGTTTTTAAATGGTGGCACCGCAGTTTATTATATTTGTCATGTTCGTGGGAGAAAAACCTTGCCAGTTGCCTGATTGGATGAAACATTTCCCCATCTATAATGTCACGGCCGGGATTCGAGCCTCCGACCTCCCGCACAGCATGAAACATGGGTACGGAAGTCCTACGTTCTTACCACTAGTCCGTAGAGGGGGTTTGATCTTTCTTCATTGTTGTTGTTGGTATGTGTAAGCATCTTTCTGGAGAAGTGGGGTTATGATGTTTGGTAGGAATGTTGATTTCGCTAAAATCAATGCTGCAAGGAGATGGTCTGGAGGTTTGTAGTCTACCGGGCGGAGATGACCTTTAAGTGTTCTTCGGTGATTCGGGTAGGCTGGGCAGTTGAGCAGATAATGTACCGGGTCGTACACTTGTTGACAGGGCCGGCATAGTGTTAGGGGAGACGGGCCGGTGAAGTTTCTTGTGTAAGTCCAGAAACGTAGTCTTCTGAGTTGGGTGTCGGCGAATCTGTTGTTGAGGATATTATGTCCAACTACAGTGGTCTTCTGGTACCAATCCTTTGATGCTGATGTTTAGTCTGTGTAGATCGATTCAAGTCGATTAGAGATGAATCTGTCAACAAGATGGTTGAATGTGCCTGGGGTATGTTCGGCATATTCGATGACGTCTAGGCTCGTGGCTACGTTTGCTAGTTTATCATCTCGGTCGTTGCCCTCAAGGTTAATGTGGCTTGGAACCCAGTAGTATTACTTGGATTCCACGCTGCCTGAGGGTTGAAGACGTGGTGTAGATTTATGTGATGATTTTGGGATAGATGTGAAAATTGGCTGTGGTGATGATGGTTAGATCCTCGATAGAGTCCGAGTGGATGATGACTCTTTCGTGGATAGTCTGTCTCGATATCCAAATTAGTACTGCTTTAACAGCGTGCAGCTCAGCTAAGGTGATCGGGGTGTGGTTTGGGATCCTACCTCTTATTTCTTCGTCTTTTCCTTTGATGAAGCAGGCCCAGGCTGTAGTTCCGTTATCTTGGGAACTGGCGTCGGTGTAGATGTTGATGGTTGGTGTTCGGCTTTCATTCAAGTAGGCAATTCTGTTTGTTGCTTCTATTGTTGCGCCTTCTGGATCAACTTTCTTCTGGATGGGATTCTGTATGATTACTTGTATGGGTAGTTCTAACCAAGGAGCACATTCGTTGGACCTTGGGGGGGAGGGTAATTGAGGTATCCAGATTTCTTTCTGAAGTCACGCAGCCTTGATTGATCATGATGCGTCGTTAAAGACTCTGGGATCTTTTTGTGTTATTTCTTGAATCCGGTGTATAATGTCGGTCTGAATGGGGTTGGTAGATGGGCAGGATTCCTGATTCTCTATATTTCATGATGGAGCTTGTATCGTTGGGAAGCCGCAAGATGTAGCGTAGTGGGACTCTTTGTATTCTTTCTAAGGTCTATAAAGCTGAGGTGCAGGCCAGTAGAAGGACGGGAGCAGCGTATGGTAGAACAGAATGTATCAATGACTTATACAGAGTTATGAGCATCTTGGTGTTGACACCAATCTTCAGATTTGTGATGGCCTTGATCATGTTGAATTTGAAGTCTACTTTACGCTTTGTATCTGCTACGTGACGAATGAAGATGAGTCTTCTATCTATGGTGATCCC
This sequence comes from Paralvinella palmiformis, assembly GCA_025642065.1. Lineage (NCBI taxonomy): Eukaryota > Metazoa > Annelida > Polychaeta > Terebellida > Alvinellidae > Paralvinella > Paralvinella palmiformis. The sequence goes on along the minus strand of JAODUP010000867.1, from coordinate 65,357 downwards.
GAGATATTTAAAGTCCTTGATCATTTCTAGGTATTGTAGGCCGAGTTTAAATTTAAGTTGTTGGCTGCTCTGTCTACTGCGTTTAGGGCTTTCTCGAGTTTAACTGCTGGGCTCTTTCCGTGTGAAATCAGAACGAGGTCGTCAGCATAAGCCACGATGTCTACTAATGGTGGTAGAGTGACTATCAGGAGTTGGGCGATGAAGCCGTTGAAGATGGTAGGGGATATTGTTGAACCCTGAGGACATCCAGTGGTAAGATCATGGGGGTCTGAGTTGGTTCCTTGAATCTTTACCGTTATCTTTCTGTTGGTTAGAGAGTCCTCTGTGATGATCCTCCCAGATATGCTCAGGGAGATAAGGCAGTCCACTATGGAAATATGACCAACGCGCTCGAATGCCTTTTCCAGGTCCATGAAGGCGACAAACATGGGTTTGTTTCTTTTGGGACATTTCCTGGCGGTGATCTTGGTTGCTAAATCAACGATAGCGTCTAGTGTTGATCTGACATGCACAATATATTATTACTATATATATATATATATATTATATATATATATATATATATATATATATATATATATATATATATATATACTCACCAATGAACTGAATGGATAAGAGAACGACACATCTCAACGAGGACACTGAATGGCCTAAATTGTGCTGACGTGTCGTTAAAAATAAACAACATCCATCCATCTGAAGGAGGATACCAAAATGATAATCTTAATCCGTTAGAGCGAAATTAGAGGTGACGGTAAGAGTACATTAAAATGAATCACAAACCAGAGAGTGTCACGTGATAAATAATGAATCACAAACCAAAGAGTGTTACGTGATAGATAATGAATCACAAACCAGAGAGAGTTACGTGATAGATAATGAATCACAAACCAGAGAGAGTTACGTGATAGATAATGAATCACAAACAAGAGAGTGTTACGTGATAGATAATGAATCACAAACAAACCAGAAAGTGTTACGTGATAGATAATGAATCACAAACAAACCAGAAAGTGTTACGTGATAGATAATGAATCACAAACCAGAGAGTGTTACGTGATAGATAATGAATTACAAACAAACCAGAAAGTGTTACGTGATAGATAATGAATCACAAACCAGAGTGTTACGTGATAAATAATGAATCACAAACCAGAGAACGTTACGTGATAGATAATTAATCACAAACCAGAAAGTGTTACGTGATAGATAATTAATCACAAACCAGAGAGTGTTACGTGATAGATAATGAATTACAAACAAACCAGAAAGTGTTACGTGATAGATAATGAATCACAAACCAGAGAGTGTTACGTGATAAATAATGAATCACAAACCAGAGAACGTTACGTGATAGATAATGAATCACAAACCAGAATGTTACGTGATAGATAATGAATCACAAACCAGAGAGGGTTACGTGATAGATAATGAATCACAAACCAGAATGTTACGTGATAGATAATGAATCACAAACCAGAATGTTACGCGATAGATATAATGTTCTAAACCCACTCCTCCAAATTAGACTGGGGGGGGGGGTTTTATATCGATTTTGTTTTTAAAAGGTCGTAATCTGACAAAAGAATAAACGTTCATTTAATTGTCAATATAGTTTCTGTCTCGATCGTATAAATAAATGTGAATTGGCATTTAATTTAGCCAAAATAGCGGCAATGGGTTTAAAGTGATATTATCAAAATTAATCCTCAATCTATCTGGATTAAAATGATTATATTGCGTCATGTTTATGAAAATATAAGAAAAAGTTGATATACTTTCCCAATTTATCCGATTTTGTTATTATTTTCCTCTTCTCAACTGGAAAAAATACGCGAGAGAAAGCCCCATCACAAAGTTGTAATATATGTACCATCCTCCACCACTAATGTACACATACCTTTACTACACGCACACACACACACACAAACACACACACACACACAGAGAGAGAGAGAGAGAGAGACGCACACACGCACACACACACACACAGAGACAGACAGAGAGAGAGAGAGAGAGAGAGAGAGAGAGACGCACACACATACAGGTGTGTCATGTAACGACTTAAGTAGTTTTTTCAAGTAACTGGAACATTTCAACTATAACTAATTTTTCTTGTAACGAAGTACTTTTATTTGCAGTAATGCTACTTTATACTTCGTGACTTTCATTTTCTTCCCAATATTTTCGTTACTTATCTAGTCATAACATAACCTATATATGATTTAAGAGACAATTTATACAGTTGCTGCAAATTGTCATTACAAGTTGTCACCAACTTGTGTATCTTTGATGAATTTATGGGAAACAGATATAGTTTAATATGGTGCGGTATTGAAATGAGTTTTGTAAGAAACTAAGATTGCTTATATTTGGTACACCTGTTTCAGCTGATGCTCACTGATATTCAAGACTCGTCATAATTTTGCCAACCCAATTTTGGAGGCTTACTTCGTTATACATATTTTCAGCTGAAGCCAACTGTTTTCTAACATTCATCGTAATTAAATCTTTAATCACATTAGCGACACCAACTCTGTGAATCACCTTTTGCTGAAGATGAACAAGGACCTTGTTCAGTGAAGGTGGCAGCATACTAGCACGTCTGTGGGCGCAATAAGCCAACAGGAAGAGTTCACCCCCCAGATAATATGATTTAAATGTGAAATGATTATAAAAATAAGCCGATGATATTCACGAACGCTATCTGATATCATAGATATAAGGAAATAAACATAATTACTGGAGAGTAGCAATAACGGCTTACTCGGGTGCTAGACAGTATGACGAGAAGGAAAAAGGTCACGTGTCATCTCAGATGGCACAAGGATTATGTGGTCATCTGGATCCCGAAGAAGTTAGGTTAGAGTTGCTCTGGCTTAGCCATCCACTTGACCTTAGATACCCTCGTTCCTAACCTAACCACTACTAGCTGATGTCGTCGTCGGTTCATTGACATCAATCTGACAGCTTGGTAGACGTTTATTGGTACAAGAGTACAAAACAATTGTCTTAAGGAATTTTACAATTTAGTTTTCTTTAGCCATTTCACTAACACGTTACCTAGCCGGCACGGCCCGTACACATAGAGTTTGCGTAGATAACGTGTAGTGTACGTTCGTTACGTATCGCGACGTGTTTTTCACGTGTATGTTACGTGTCGATGGCGACGTGTCTTTGTGCTAATCACTGGTAATTTTCAACACGTATATTCTACGTAAATACTACGTGTGCCCTTAGCAACTTCGTTATGATGATCACCACAGTCGTATAAACACAAACTATTTCTCATGATGCATCGAAGCTAGGGAGTGACGACATTTTCTCCAAGTTTGTTGATGTTTTTTAATTTGATTTAGCGGTTTCATCGAACCTCTTTGACAAATCCATGATAATCGGTAGGTATATTAAACAATATGTTAACGATATTAAGGTGGTAATTAAGTGAAGGTATATATATATATATATATATATATATATATATATATATATATATATATATATATATATATATATATATATATCGGTAACCGACAAAATCCCTGAATAACACCTCTCATATTAAAAGCTGGCCCTTCTAGATCTAGATCTAACAATTCAAACTACGAAAAAAAACCCACAAATGTTCCTTTGCCATTGTCTAGTCATCCTTTTTTGTAATCGTTACAGGCTAATATAATTAAACTGTACTTGATTATTAATTACATTTATGAGTATTGATTCAAATGTCATGATTATCATTATACTTTATAGACTAGATACTAAGACAGTAGTGAAACAACAACCGTAATGAACCAACAACCGTAGAAACATCCTCTGATAACTGATGATAAAGAACAACTACCCTGTAAGAGGAAGCTAGGATACCATAAAACCTACCCAAGGTTATGTCACAGGTGAGTAATTATATATTTGTTTATAAGAGGAAATTAAAATTATTAAAATTATAAATAGACCCCTCTACTTGTATCTGACGAGAATTCTTGACTTTCTGCATGTTGTCAGTACGTGGTAAATAATAAACCTTTCATTTCAATCCCTTGTTGTTCAAATGAGGTATTATTAATTTACATAATTATATCTATTCAGGGTCATCTGTGGAACAGGAGGAGAGGAAAGAAGATGGTGCACCTGCTAGTGCTAGCGAGTGAGAAGAGTTCAAATTTCCATGTTCAAAACATAATGTTGTGTGATGGTAACAACTATATATCATAGATATAATGTGATTTGTTACTAATTAATAAATACATCTATGAGTTTACAATCCAAACTATGCAAATCGTGTGCACTACATAGGTTAATGCTGTTTACTTTTGTAAATGTGTTTGAATTACAATATATTCCTCTGTCAAAATGAAATTATGTTTCATAGAAATGTTTGTTATTAACCTCAGGTAATGGTACGAACAGTTACAAGTAGTTGTGCATGTCGCATAAAATATTAACCTTGACATTTAACTGACCTTTACTCAAAATTGCTAAGCACTTTGATTTTTCCAACATATTTCGCTTGATTGGTTCCACTTTGTACTCACCTTTTCTCAAAGAAAAGTTTGTGTTAAACCTTAGGTAATGGTACCAGTAGTTAGCTAGAATGTGTCATTAAATTAAATTGGGACCCAGGTATTTAACTGACCTCTATCCAAGGTCACAAAATACTTAGATTACAGGGAAACGGAGCTATCATATCAGGAGAGCTTTTGTTTTCATTTGTTTCGGATGTATAATAAGATTATTACAATGCGAGTACATTTATGTAAAATTTATCTTGTTAATCCCTGGTGCTACTTTCCAAACAAATCTTATTTTGTATCTAGATATATTGTAAACTTATTTGGCCATTTTTTGGAGTATATTTCTATGTTTATATCTTGTGTAGTTGTATTTATTGTAGTTAAATTATCCATCCTATCAATTAAGACAGGTGCTATACCTGCAATATGTTATGTAGATTAGATCTAGTCTGTCTAGTTTCATCTTAACATTGTTAATAATACGATTTTAAAGGTTGTATTTTTATTAAATAAATTGTGACTTATTGTGATATTTTTGTATCATTGCATGAATGATAGTATGACGTGGATTCAATGTAAATTTTACCACGTGAATTTTACGTGGAAATCAGTACGTAATTTCTACGTAGGAAATTTGACGTAGTTTTCACGTGGAAATTTGGACGTAGATTTCACGTAGAAACATTTAGGTGGATTCAACTAACATAGTTCACCAAAAATATACGTAATTTCTATGTGTATGAGTTACGTAGAATTCACGTGTATAATACGTAGTGTGCCTTCTGGATAGGCTGTTTGGAGCAACTATATATGCTTTTATTCCTAAAATACATGTTTTGGTGACCTCTGTTTACATTGTTCTGACCGGGTACGACAAACAGCTTGTAGTAAATGACATCAGATTCCAAGGGCACTCGGACTGTGTCTGGCTCCAACATGGCAGCGCCCATAAACGATTAACAGTCGATTAATCAACACTTTTAACTTGATTATTTAATACGTGGTTGATCGTGTTCATATGTTGACATCATTTATAATTTGTATGAGGATATTTGTATTAGTCCTGAAAATTTGAAATGAATGTGAATTAATTGTCTATGGACGCAGTGATTTGTTTTTCATTCTTGTGCACTGTGTATTTGATTCTCATATTTTGTGCTTAGAGCTTGCCTTTACTTCTGCTTTTACTTCAATTACTTTTAGAAAGTAGTTTTACTTTTTACTCAAGTAGATTTGTACAAGTTTACTTTACTGCTTGCTACTCAAGTAGTTTTGAAGAAACATATTTCCCATGATGCATCGAAGCCAGGAAGTGACGACATTTTCTCCAGCTTTGTTGATGTCTTTAATTTAGCGGTTTCATTGAACCTCTCTGACAAATCCATCATAATCGGTAGGTATATCAAACAAGATGTTGGCGATATTAAGGTAGTAATTAAGTGATGATGATGATGATGATGATGATTGATGTCTTACGGCCACTTTTGTGCACATTGTAGGCTAAATGGCTCTGGGTAATTAATATATATATATATATATATATATATATATATATATATGGGTATCCGGACAAAATCCCTGAATAAAACTAATAAATATTAAAACTAATAAAAGCTGTTCCTTGTAGATCTAACAATTCAAACTACGAAAAAAAACCCACAAATGTTCCTTTGCCATTATCTAGTCATCCTTTTTGTCATCCTAATACAATTATACTGTACTTAGTTATTAATTACATTTGTGAGTATTGATTCAAATGTCATGATTATCATCATAGACTAGAGGGAATGGTGTATGCATCTCATAATGAAACAGTAACCGTAGAAACATCCTCTAATCACTGATGAGAAAGAACAACTACCCTGTAAGAGGAAGCTAGGATACCATAAAACCTACCAAGGTTATGTCACAGGTGAGTAATTATGTATTTGTTTATAAGAGGAAAAGTTCTGTTAAATTATAAATACTTTTATCTGAGGAGAGTGCTTGACTTCCTACAAGTTGTCAGTACATAGTAAATAATAAACCCTTCATTTCAATCCCTTGTTGTTCAAATGAGGTATTCTTAATTTAAAAGTTAATTATCGAGCTATTCAGGATCATCTTTGAAACAGGAAGAGGGGAAAGAAGACGGTGCACCTGGTAGCGATTGAGAAGAGTTCAAATTTCCATGTTCAAAACATAATGTTGTGTGTGATAGCTAGAAGGTGCAATTAAATTAAATTGGGACCCAGGTATTTATCCGATGTCACAGAATACTTAGATTACAGGGAAACGGATCTAGCATATCAGGAGCTATCAAAAGACCTTTTCTCTTCATTTATTGTGACTTGTAAAATTGATCTCAGGTAAGTAAAGGTTTCCGAAATGTTTCTGATTTTGTAGATATATTGTTAAATACTAAAATATATCTGGTCATTTTACTGAGTATATTTGTATACAACTGATAGGTATATTTATATCTTGTGTAGCTGTATTAATTGTAGTTAAATTCTCCATCCTTCCAATTTAGGCAGGTGTCATACCAGCAATGTGTTATGTAGATTAGATTTGGTCTGACTTAAATAAATTGTGATTTATTGTGATATTTTTGTATTATTGCATGAATGATAGTATGATGTGGATTCAATGTAAATTTTACCACGTGAATGTTACGTGGAAATCACTATGTAATTTCTACGTAGAAATTTAGATGTAGTTTTTACGTGTAAATTTGGACGTAGATTTCACGTAGAAATAATTACGTAGATTCAACTAACAATGTGTTTCAGCTACATATAGAATTCACGTGTATACTATGTGGTGTGCCTGCTGGATTACTTTTACTCAAGTAGAAAATAAAGTAATTCAGTCACCCCCGTGTATATATATATATATATATATATATATATATGGCGGATAAAACTGGCTAACAAAGTGATCTAACTATTGCACCACGAGGATGTCCTAGGGTAGAGTGTAATTTCTGCTAGAAGAGTCAAATTGACGCAGTCTAAAGGTGGACTCAATCAACCTGGTTAGTACTGGGACTTCATGTGGGGCTTCACGATGACCTGACTCGTAGTGCGGTTAGTTTCAAACCTCTAGCACCTGGGATCGAATCTCAGCCCGGCGGTGTCTGAAGGGTGTTTCATCCTTCACATATGTTGGTCACATTAGGAGGTCACTCCGGCCATTTAGCTCACCCAGTATACCAAAGTTGCTGTAAAACAGGAACAGTTACATCTATTGGAAATTGGATAAAGTTTTCCAAATAAACCGATAATAGCTAATCCACATAACAACTGTCAATTATTGGATTTTATATTCGATCAAGGGTTAATTGTATTGGGATTACGACGCTATGCCTTTAACAATTACAAATACAGTTCGTGTATTGAAGAAGCCAACTCTCTAGACCTTGGTAATCCACTAAACTACATACCGATAACGATGTCTTCTACTCTTGCCAAGCTGTTCGAATTACTGATTTTACCCACCGACTTTCCTTTGTGTTTCAATCAGTTCGGTTTCCGTAATGATTATAGTGTTTCTCATGGAATATGTCTATTAAATGATCTTATATGTTATTCCAAATACCACAATTCTAACATGTTTATGGTTAGTATGGATGCCGAAAAATGCTTTGATTCAATTTGGCATGATGACATGTTGTATAGATTATATTCCACATTATCTAATATTATTTACTTTCGGCATAAAAGAGTTTACCAACACTTACTTATTGTATGCAATGTGTTATTTTAAGTTCACCAGATAAGTCGACCCTTAACTCAGCACAAGGTGGCATAATAAAGCAAATGTGTGGGCTAAGTAAGCATTCCCGACATACAAATCTTTCACTTGCAATGAATTTGGATAATGCTTTTATCAGAATATATAGAAACTGATTTTATTATCTAAGGTACAATTGTTGGTAGGGTTTTAAAAATTGGATTCTCTCCAATCGATGTTTTATTTCACAATGTATGTGATAGACATGATCATGTTTTCAACAATGGTATAGTCGTTTCTTTGCGTATACTGTTACACAATGAACATTTTATTAAACGCTGGTGTTGCGAGTACATGCTAGTCAAATTATTTACACGTACCGTTTACTATCAATGTACACCACAAATATTATATTATATTTATTGTATCCCATGTCATATCGTTGTGTATCTGTTGTAATGAACATTATATTCTATGCCATATTATTGTACTATCTGTTTTAAAATATATTGTGTCCCATGTGATATTGTTTTCAATTTATGAAGGTTGAACTAAATAATATATATATATATATATATATATATATATATATATAGCTGTGCAAATTTAATCCTTGAAACTTTTCCATTAACCTAGCCACCAGCGAGCTCCGAACTGGGAGATACTACAAATGTGTCTTGTTCAAAAAAGTAAATAATTCGACAACCTTCCCATTATTTGCTGATATTAACGACAATTATATTGATGTAACATACCGTCATTTAAAATAGATTAAAACAAATGAAGAAAAACTAAAATTTGTTCTTACAAAATTAAGAGAAAATGTCTACTTGGAAGACATTTTTATTATCATATCTATAGAGTACATCTATATCCTGGTATTTGTTAGAATTCTATGTTTAGTGCTCAATTGCGGTAGATCTATAACGATAATATCGGAAAAGTAAAAATACATTTATTTAGATGTTATGACAGCCTTCATTTTTACTGGGCGGCAATATTTTGCGGATGTCATTTTATTTATTTAATTATAATTTCTAAAATGCTCTTATATTACGCGCCTTGTATAACCATACATCATATTGTTGAAACACATTTAAGTGTCATTTCACACAATACAAGAATAATCAAATACATTAAATTTAAAACACTTTAACGCGGCTTAATTCTATATATGTGCACAACGATTGCCAATTACAAATTATTCACCCTTTTATGAAGCGTTGAAAATATTTATTTCGAGAGTAATTTTGAAGACTAGCCATACATGTTTATTTAAATTATATGTACTTCGTTGAAAATGATTATTCTGTATTTTAGAGCTTTATCTTTTTATAATAAAGTTACTTTCATATGTTATTTTACCCCGGTATAAGATACTAAATATTAGTCTTGTGACTTTTAGCTTCTCGTAATAGTACGTGCATTTCATAATAAAATATATCAATTTTAAGAAGTTTATAGAGTACTTCCTGATTTAATCTCAGTAAAACGTAACGTAATAACTAATACCACAGAATATAAGCTATTTATTTAATTACTCCGGATCATCATGACACACGCGGATTGTCTTCTGGCAGCTTGTCAGCAAAATCTGTCTTGTTGATCAACAGCCAGATCATCATTATGTTCTTGTCTTACTCAAATATGTCACTGTAACCAACGCAATTCCATATAATAAAAACATATACCATACGAAATGTTTATTGCATAATGTTCCTGCAATTGATGAGTATGTTTTTACTCGAGGTCAAGGTTTTGATGGTTGCTCCAATATATTGAAAATCTCTCTGAAAACAAAGGTAACACAAATAATTATGTCAACCAAATTTATTTAATGTTTATATGCCACGTGATCCTTCAAATAATATACCTGAACATATGTTGATATGGGAGGAAATGATCAATATATGTGAAATATTATACCGTAACAATATTATTATAGGTGTGCATCTAGATACTAGCTTAGATAACCCAGACTCAAGATACACTCAATAGCTAACCAATATGCTAGCAGGAGAAGACCTTCAATTGTTTATTAACGGCATCAATAATGCTATAGATTTTACATTCACGTGTCATGTTAATCACAATAGTAATACTATTAGGCACTTTATTGTGAGTGTTACTCTTACTAACGATATTGCCCGTTATAATAGCCCACAGAGAGATAATGTATGGATCCATTCTGCTATAAGTCTCAAAATTTATATTATTAATGTGTCATATTTATTATCTAACAATCAGATATTTATGCCGAGATCGAAATGATCCAGATTCAAACAAGACGATCTTCTGGACTAGGATGAAACACTAGAATGTCTCTTTGGCTCAATAGCAATACTGCGGGAAGTTATTCATTGAACAAGTACAATGTGTAGTACGTACTCATAGCGTTTCCACGATTACAAGGTTAACCGGTCACGGTTCGGCTTAAGCAAATAACCGATCACATAATCAATACTCCGTTAACTGCTATATATGTCAAATGTTCCGAAATCTGAAATGTTCGTTTTTAATTGTTCAGCTTCGATAATGTCCGTTGACGAAATGTATGCGTAAATATGTGACGTAGTGCCACATATGCAGGTGATGCAGTGTCAGTATATAATTGTCATTGTTTTCGTGTGCGTGTATCACATATACATGTCAGCTACTGAATCCTCCAGGATGCTAACTATTATTATTGCTGCTGAAGATAGGGTCCTTTTACCTGGAAGCTCTAGTAACGATTTTTATACCTCCACTAAAGAAGGACACAAAAGGCCAAAATGTACTAATTACAGGTGGTGCTGGGGGTATTGGCAGGGAGCTGGCCGTCAAGTATTCACAATGTGATGCCAGGATTGCATTGCGGGATATAGACAAGTGATTCAAGGGAAGAGTATGAATTTGAAATATGCACTGATGTCGTGCAATATCAGTCAAGCCCTCCTCCATGTGGCGAAATCAGAGGAATCAACTTTGGTCTTGCTTTTATCAGGGGATAAATTGTTGGTAGACCATCATCAATCAGTATTATTTTATACTTTGGTGGCTAACAGAGTTTTAGATTATTTTAATACGAATAACTATCTGTAATATTGCCAAAGCTAGTTATTTAGATCATACCCATCCATTGTTTATTCAATAAATTTTTTTAAAATTGTTTAGATATTGGAAAATTATTTTAAAAAACTTGATTATAATCTAAAAAGCCAAAAATAACATGTTACCTATCAATGTACAAAGAAATTTCTAACAATAGAAGAACTACATTCATATGTTAGGCCTTACAGGTCTAGTAAAAAGGAAATCTTTCAGGTCAATATTAAATGCAATGTTAAAACAATTAATACCTTAAGCGCATAGTTAAGAATATGTTCATTACTTTATATGACTGATACCGATGCTGAGCTATGTCCATAATTTTGTTTACTGTTCAATACAACATATATGATATAAGATGCACACTAATATGTTATTGCTACAATAATTAATTGTTTCAAAATTCAACTTATATAGATTTGTATTTGTTTATAAAGATATAATTATGTTTATCCAACTTCTTTTATTCATAAATGTTTTTAATGTTATGTTAGGGGGGGATGCTTTATATAAGCAGTGCTTCAAGCATCCTCCTTTTCAACATTCTATATGCATTTACTTTCATTAAAATAATGTATTATGAATGTTGAAATAAACAATTTGAATTGAATTGAAAACAAACTATCTATATATTCAAATGCAGATATGTTCGGCTGATTTTATCCTGAAACTTTTGAAGCTGGCTCGATCTTATTGACTCCTTACTTTCAATCCTCCTCGTTGAGATTTGTACCCAAAATTATTTTTTGACTCCCTTTTGGAAATTTTGTTGATCCATTGGGTCAGTAATTTGACCTGGGACTGAGCACCACCAAAAATATGAAGGAGACCCCTAGTCATATTATTATTATCCACATGTCCCTATAAATTACTAAGGTACTGTGGTGATCATGTGACCCACTCTCCTTTTGACCTAAAATTTACCGACCTGGTTGCTCATTCTTTTTGTTGATCATATTTCACGCGCTATTTGTGCATTTATAATGGAATTTCACTTCAAGGGGTATATGTAGTAGTATTTTGACTCAAAGAAATGCTTATTTAGGAAGAACTTAATAACTGGAGACTTACCAGGTTGGCTAAAGGTTAAGTCTAACTGTAATCGAGAATGACACTGTTCACCATCTTATGGGGCAATAACGCGTACGATTAACCGGTCACAGTCCGGTTAATGCCTTACGGTTACTCGGTCTGACAATTTTGTACTCGTGGAAACGCTTCGTGATCATGATAATCCAGAGAGTTATGTATTCCGTACAGGTCAAGTAAATCTGACGATAAACATAATCTAACTGACTGGAACAATATTGTTGCGTCATATAAAGAGTATTCGTTATTTAGGCCCAACATATGAAAACAATGTGGTTCTCCACGTAATGTTGTAATCGCTGATGTAATGTGACACGAACGAGTAAAATATCTTAACGTTGACGCAAATGTTAAGAGAGACCAATTTGTCATAAAACGGAATAAAATGGCACAATCCATAAATCATCACAATTAAGATTATAATTAAGACTTAAGACATTTATATGGTATCCGGACATTTAGCCAACGGACATTTAGCCAACGGACATTTAGCCAACATTTGCAGGGGGGACATTTAGCCAACATTCAAAATTTTCATCTTACATCTACATGTATATTGTTATATTTTTGAGTTTGTGTATGCTCTGTCAATATTATGTTCTCTTTATGGATGTTGCAAATTTAGGCCTATCTTTAGATAATTATTGCTGCTTTTTGTACAATTACTATATTTATATTAATGTATACTGTTTTCTCCGTTATTATACATAAATATAAATAATGATATGCAACATGCAATATGTCAGGGTTGGGAGTTTTTTTTACACAGATGTTATTAACACCGTTAACTACTTAACTATATCTGGCATGTGGATAATTACTACTTGTATATACAGCAGATAATCTACTAGTCTCAGAATAATCATCTATCCAATGTTGACACATACATGTATTGTAATGTTGTTAAGATGTGACTGGATAACCCAGGTGATATATCATAGTTTTAAAATGTGACTTCATTTTGCCTCAGTATAGAAAGCCAGTCTGAATTTAATTTGATAAATTGATAAATACCTGCATGTTGGCTTAAATTATTAAACTAATACTGTGATTATTATTTGATATCCAGCCTTTAATACTGTATAAAGGTGGAAGGCCAGAGAATTCCACTTGGGAACATTTTTTACATGTTGCTGTTGGAAATAAGAAATGTGCAAAGTGCAAAAAGTGTGATCATCAGCAAGCTAATAATAGCCCACTACACAAAATGTTCAATGGATTCAGTTTCATCAGCATCAAGTGAGCAAATATTTTCAAACTTTGTAAATATTCACACTAAAGTGCACAATCTTCTATGCAACAGTAAAGCTCTTAAGAAAGTATTCTGCTATAGGATTCTCAGAGGCAGTGCTGAATTAGACTATTTAACTGTTCAGATAGACAATATTCACTTTGTGTGCAGAAGAACAATAGATGTCATTATTTTGTTATATTCCTGCTATTCGTTTAGACATTCATGTGTCAAATATTAGGGTGTAGGACAGTTGCTCACCCGGACAGTTGCTCACCAAACAAAATGAAAAAGTGGACACTTGCTCACCAGTGAATTTTTAATGAGGAAATGTTTTAAAAATTAAATGATTTTTAATTCAGAAATATATTTCTTAGTATCATATTATCTATATAATTATTGGGATGAATATTACCAATTATTAGGGAATTAAAGTTCAGAGCAACTGTCTGTACTCCAAATATTGAGTAGTGTGCTAATAAAAATGCATGTATGTGAAAGACACTATCAAATAAATGGGTCACCTAGTGCAAATAGATCTGGCTTTGTTTACAGTGCTTCTGTTTGGTGTACCTTCAGGTTGACCATCCCATCCCCAATGACACTTAACTTCTTTCACCTGGAACCAGTGGCTTCTATAGGCTAGTAGGATAAAAGGGCCCCAGGGCAATTAGATCTGGCTTCCTTTATAGTGATTCTGTTTTATGTACAGTCAGAATTTGTTGATCCGACAAGGTTTGTTGCATGATAATTTGTGGGATAAAACGAGAATATGATTATCGAGTCGGTGATATACTGGTAGTCTGTGTCACACATTTTAAAATCATACAAATATACGTCCGTATTTAAACCAAAATTCAATAACTGTACGCAAGACATAATTGAAGCCATTGAGCATTTTGATGTTTGTTAATTACAGACACTATAAAGAAATACTCGTGTCATTATTTGAGCGATAAATTTAAATGAGGTTATTATGGCTCGCTATGATTTTTTTGTTCTTAAATGACTCAATATTTTATTCAAGTATATTTATACTTAGCGCCCAGTTAAGAAATATAAAATATGGAAACAATATAGATAACACAAACAAATATATTGAAAGTATACGATGTAGACTTAATAATAGGAATATTGACAATGTACATCTATGGACAACATGTCAGAAATAAAGAATGTATTATATGCAATGTTTGTGTTTTCAGATTTTTGAGTATAAGACATTTGTTTGTGATTATTACATTCGTACAATGAATTGAATAAAATTCAATTACATATACTATGACGATTGAATATAACAGCTGTGGACTATATATGTAACATTCCCGTGTTAGCAAGTTTTAGAATATGAGACATCACTTTGTTTGTTACATTTGTACCATGAATTACAATTATACAGTTACATACAATGTTTTGTATTTATTGAAACAACTATATTTATGAAAACTCACATAAACATATAAAAAAATTTGAATGTTGGCTAAATGTCCCCCCTGCAAATATTGGCTAAATGTCCGTTGGCAAAGTGTCCGTTAGCTAAATGTCCGTTGTCTAAGTGTCCGTTGGCTAAATGTCCGTTGGCTAAATATCCCGTCTAAATGTTTCTATATATACCGTTGTCATCATTAGCTTGTGTTTTGTTATGTATTTAACATCGTTAGCAATCAGTACTTTGATTGGGTAATACGGGATCTTGTAGAGTGATATAAAATGTTCAGGACGCACAAAACTCGGTGTTATATGCTCCTTTTTACGAGTAAGTTTTATCAGTAAAGGTAGCACAGGTTTGTATTCACTTTAGACACTTTATTGGAGAAAGGGGTTATTCTGTAACAAACCTTTGCGGTTGTCGTGACTAAAGTAGCAGAGCTTACATACACAATATTACCTGCTTCTCCTTTCCAATAATATTAACTAATACAAGACCAAGATCTTTTAATAGACATTTTATTTATAACTTGACCTTTATCTGTTTGCTTGGATGAGAACACAATTAATTTAATGTGATACCTTTTCTCCTTCACCATGTTGATATTATCCGAATAATTGTGACAGCATGATACAAGCTTACCTTGAAGATGGTATATCATCCTTATTATTACTAACGTTGAAGTGAAGTACACCTGGACATCTCCGACATAACAGTGATGTACGATGTTATGTCGTTAGATAATTTCCACAACTAGTTTAGTGCACAGACAGTAATTATTTGCTCCGTAGACCTTTAGTTAAGAGTTTCTGTCAAATTATCTATACAATAAGTAAAGCAATGGATGGTATGGGGATTATTGTATTGCCATCGCTCTTATATAAACTTGCTTTTACCTTTTCAATAAGTTTAGACAAAAGGTTAAACATGGGACGATAATTTGAGGCGAAGTGAATGAGGCGAAGTGAAAGCTGACACATCCTTCAGATATAATCTGACCGGGATTTGATTCAGGTACTAGAAATCAGTTATCTATCGCAGGCCCAGTTATGCTAGCTCGGTTTAAGTCCAGACCTTCCAAGTCTTTTCTGTTTTTCTAGATAGTTGAAATTAGCACCAGAGCTATTAGAGAGGAGCTAGCCCCCCCCCCATGTGGAACGAAACGCGCAAAGATCTCGCTGAATCTTGGACATTTCGTTGTTTAGTACTGTATCTGTTTTAAGTTTGTACACCATTCGTGTGAGTACGCCATAGGCATAAGAGCCCGCAGCTCGGATAGATTAGCTCTGGTAGCATCATTGGGTGGCGCGTTGTTTTTTAACGAATGAGATAACATTTTCACCTCATATTTTAACATGCCATTTTGTATGTCTATGAAGAGGTGAATTCGAAGTATCGTGTATTTTGTAGTCTTATTTTATAGTTCTGGATACGAGTTATTTTAAGAAGTTTAACTTTTTAGTAGGTAATATTAGTTGTTGATAGTTGGTTCTGCGCGCCAAGATGATGAAAAGGAAAGGCGAAGATGCCGGCAATTCTGCAAAGAAAAAAACAGTACCCGGCGAAGGATCAGGAAGAGTATGTTACCGAGTTCACGCGGATTACGAGAAGCTTCGTCGAAGGACGTGTCCGTTGCAAATATTGTACGGCAGACTTCAGTATCGCCCACGGAGGGAAGAGCGATATCACGAAACATCGGGTGACGAGAAAACACAAAGAAGGGAGAGTACGATGCGAACTATTCGGGGATCCAGGCGAGGCTGACTGTTCTCCGCAATCATGCTGTCACCTCAGAAGATGACTAAGTAAACTCTGTTAATGCAATTCTTGAAACTATTCAACGAATTGGTGGCTACGACGTTTTCAAGGAGAGAGTTCCAGTCACCGATAATTCGTAAACTAAATGAGTTTTTTTCTTCTTATTTTCAAATCTTATACTTAATGACCACCTTCATTAGATTGACAATTTTGAGAAAGAATCTTTCCGAGACACTAACGTTTGAAGAACAATAATGCCTTTGTTATAACAGTAAATTTGCGGAAATTGAATATTTTTTATTTGAAGAATATCATAATCGGGTCTGTATGTAAACAATGTTTTGGCAAACATTGCCATGTGTAGCATAAAATATTAAATGGGGACGCTAATTACCACTAATCGTGGACAAACAGGGACATCATTAAAGGTAAAGTACATCAAATTGATTCTAGCATCTAATATAATTTAATTATATTTAACTTCTAGTGTTAACTAATTTTGGATAAATAAAAAAATAATTAAATATACTTTTATTTTAAATTTTGTTGTTGCTGACCAACTGTTTTGCCAAATATTTTGCCCTGAATAAAACATGTTAATTCTATTGGCCTATTAAAAAAACGGTTCAATATTTAGTTTTCAGTGTCGTCTTTAGTGGAAAGTTTTGTGCCAGCCACACCAGACGAGGACCTAGATAGCACCTTACAAGGATAGAATACTTTTCAGGTTGCCATTGATCTGCCCGAATTTGTCGAAGTGGACAAGTGGTGGGGTGATCGACTTCATCGGAGGACTGCAGTGGTCAGCTGAGTTTCTGGTTATTGGCCACACTAGTGACAACACTGCTGTATGAATAGGCTCCCGTCGAACGCCTGTTCAGCCTTTGTACCAATAATCACACCAAATTCCGGGGATCTTTAGGCGTAGTGTTCAACTTGCTGTACTGCAAGATCAACGCTGACCGGGATTGCCACAAATTCAGATTATCAGACCATCAGTTTTATTATACAATCTACCCACTGCACACACGCGTACAATACATTATGTCTCAAGATATAATTTATTAAATGGATGAAATGTTTGTCAAGCTTCAATTACCATCATATGAACCAGTGGGATTGATATATGCCTGAGTGTGTACGGGATGACCAAATCGATTTAAACCCACATAACAGTTAAGACAAGTAAGACATTAAAACAATTCTTTGGTGGCCAATATCTCTTTAGAAGGATGATAAAATAATGATTTTACTACCGTTATTAGTCACACCATTACGTATATCATGCAAGTTATACACAAATTAAGAGTTTTAACATATTGACGTGGTCAAAAATTACAAGAGAAAACGCAATGCAAAATTACAGTCTAGTGAAATTTAGTTATTACGATAAATTAAAGAACGTGGGTTCATCTCGTGCAGATCGCCTGTGACTGGAGATTGAATACATAATAGGAGTTATCTTTCCGTTAAGTTCATCTTATTAACCGTCTTTGAGAATGGCATACTGAGAGCTCTTCTTATTGTCTTCTAGTTTGATATTAACAGCAAGCTGTTTCTTTCATCTAATCCAATACAGCTGGCGTAAAATTCTGGACAACAGTAGTAAGTTGTTGCTGACTTTCGTCTATTTTGTGGCATTATGGATGTTTACGCCTTCTTGTCAGTAGATGAAGTCGAGAAGAACGTGGAACACCTTAAAGCTGTCAGGTCACTAGAACCACAGAAGGTCAAGAATTTATTCATTTACTTTGACCCGGAGTACGTTAGTGGTTCTTTCCGACCGAACCAGCAGCCACTAGATAAATTAAGAGTTACTCTTATCAGGTTGCGCCGTACGTTGCTAATATTCACTTCTAATATGTTAAAGGGATAGTCTACCTTCTTTTCAAATTTTCAGAACTAATACAGCTATACTCCTAAATATCGTAAATGATGTCAAAGTGTGTAAACAATCACTCACACATTAAATAATCCAGTTCAAAGTGCAGTTTTTGAGCGGAAGTCCATAGAGCCCGTACAAAAGCATGTAAACAAGTGTGACAAACGAATTATTCAAGAACATAACCCAAATATATTGTTAAAATTACGTCGTGAATGACATGCAACCATATTAGTTTGAGCCGGAAGGAACCTTAGAAGAGGAAGATGATTCCGATTGTTTCGAAGAAATCGGAATCGTCGAAGAAACGTTGAGGAGAACCGGGAACACTGACTGGTGTCTGTGTGCACTCTGTGAACCAGTGGATTCCGAGAAAGAATATCTTTGTTGACATTCTGTGCAAAATTTGAACTGTATTTTAGCTGATTCAAATGTTAAATGTATATCACAACATCCCGAATAGCTGAGATATTAACGCTCAAGAGCAACTATAACCCACGTCAGTCTAGAGAGTGCTCATATGACGTCAGAGAATTTGAGTTTTCTCCTTCCCGCCTTCGAATCTGGATCCAGTGCAGCCGTAATGGCGGGCCTCCAGTAATTTGAAATATTTTCATTCAGCAACGTCAGAGGATCTATAAAACTTGCACATTGATCGTCTTGATGACGACTGATGAAAAATAATTTATGTAAATGTGAAGGACAGTTAATGGCTGGAGAATATGATATCAGGATAATGTCAGCAATATAGAACGGAAAGTTGAGAAATATATTATTAATGTTATCACCCATTTTGGGATTATTTAAATAAGTTTATGTATATATATATATATATATATATATATATATATATATATATATATATATAAATCAGGAATTATCTTAACTGATGTGGCGGATCACTTCGGTACATTCTATATTATAAATGATTCAAACAGAAATACCGATAAACCTACATTCATTACTAAACAGAAATTTACTGAAATCGACTTGACAAAATGTAAACAATTGCTATGTGATAGGGATTTTTCTGAAATAATAAATTATGATTGTCCTAACTCCGCTTATGATAAATTCATGTCAATCTATAAAACTATATTCAACGAAACATTTCCTTTGCGGTTCAATAAGAAATACATGAAACGTGACCCATGGGTCTCAACCGGATTATTGGCATCTGCCAGACATAAGGCGAAGTTATTTAAAAAGAAACTTAGTAAACCAACCGACGAAAACATTAAATGCTATAAAAAATTACTTGAATTTATTCAATAAAGCTAAGCGCGAGCTAAAAAGAAACTATTACTCCCATCTCCTAGAATTAAATAAAAACAATATGAAAAACACGTGGTCAGAAAACTGTGTCTTTGCAGAAAAGAGCTATTCGTATTATTAATAATGTGGGTTATAACAATCATATGGATCCTTTATTCAAAAACTGTGAAATCTTAAAATTAAGTGACATGTATCAATACCACGTATGTTTGTTCATGGACGACTTTATTAGCAAGAGACTTCCAATATCCTTCGATGGCCTATTCCGTTTAAAT
Organism: Paralvinella palmiformis; assembly: GCA_025642065.1. NCBI lineage: Eukaryota > Metazoa > Annelida > Polychaeta > Terebellida > Alvinellidae > Paralvinella > Paralvinella palmiformis. The sequence goes on along the minus strand of JAODUP010000867.1, from coordinate 45,100 downwards.
TCTGATGTACAGGAAAATCGCGTGACAATGCAAACTAGTCATATGAATGTACATCGATGTAACTCTGCACTATCCAGTAAGTTGCCGTTAGTCAATTTTCCCATTATATGGAACAACTGGAATAGAATCCTTTCCACTTGTAATTCAAGATAAAAAACTAAGAAAACCCTGAAAGGTTACATCTTAGCTACTTACTCAGCATCTGTAAAATGTAACACCTTATTGTTGTCAATGCACACATGTCTAGGTAAGTATATGATTCCTTGGTACCTGGTCCACCTACTTCCAGTACACACACGACCAGACTTGCAAATACACAAACCGCGTTTTACTGAGCTGACTATTATTATTAGCTATGATTGTTCGAGGCCAATGGGAAGACAGCTTCGGCTACATTGGTCCCCCAATTTCTTTATATGTAATATACTTGTAAAATTGCATTATGTATAGGTTATTTGATATTGAAATTGGGAATAACTACTACTACTACTACTACTACTACTACTATATATATATATATATATATATATATATATATATATATATATATATATATATATATATATATATATATAGAGAGAGAGAGAGAGAGAGAGAGAGAGAGAGAGAGGGGGGGGGCAATACTAAGAAAAGCACAGGAATCAAATTCTCGTTACAAAGCAATGTTTTGTTTGTTGCAAAAATCAAAATAATCATCACCATTAACTATTATACCGATGAAGAAGCTTTGAAAATAATATTGATAATGTCAATAGTTAGGATTATTAGCTTAATAAAAAAGGTTTTGGAATATTATAAAATCCGCATCATCATCACCAACAATAAGAACAATAACAACATCATACCCCTATCCTTTAATAGGCTATAAACCCAACCAGATATTGCTAATCCTATTAAACAATGACCGTTTTTATTAGTCTACCATAATGTCAAATGTTATATAATAATAATAATAATAATAATAATAATAATAATAATAATAATAATAATAATAATAATAATAACAAACTCTGCTCGTGATAAATTAATTATTTTGCTCTAACAGTAAATTAATAGAATACTGAATCTTATAATAAGTACACCATAAGTTATTAAGTTTTATTAAAATATTAGTGACATATGTTGATAATAATATTATTTAAGCGTTCTCTGCTTAATGATACACCTCGCTGATTGACCGACCGACCGACTGACTGACTGACTGACTGACTAACTCACTCATATACTCATACACACACTAATTCACTATGCTACAAACCTCCAAAACAAATAGCTGAAAATTATGTCTCGCTATAGAATGTCGTTACTCTCGACCATTCCCTTGATGAATCGTCCATACAATGTACTAACGATTGTTGATTCCATCCGTCAGCTGGTGGCCTTTATTAAGAGCCGCTTCTTTGGAGACGATTTCATCCAAGATCATAAACCATACACGGTCACGTTATGATCATCAACCTAACGCTAAAGGTGGCCAAATCGCTCTTCTGTCCAGACACGAACGCCGGCAACCAGGAAGAAGTACATTAAAGATCTCTCTGTCAACATAAAGGTCAATATATAATGTTATGTCATCATATACTTAGGATGATCCATGGAGAAGATAAAATTTGTTGACAGATAAACAGAAGAGGATTGTTGTTCTTCTGGTAGTACCTTGGGAGTTATCGATCATTTGCTATGGGAACTAGACCTATGAATAAAACATGGCTATATTTAAGCGCGGTGTCATCGTGTTTTATTATCTGTTAGTACAGTTCTATTATACCAGCACTTTCTGACATTATTGGCCCCACGGATGTTTTGGGTATTTCTATTACTACTCCACTCCCCTGAGGGTATACAACATCCGGAGTCATCCAACCCGATACGAGTTTCTCTCTCCTCTGTAAGGTACGGAGAACGCTGTTAATGGGTCTGTGTTTAATGCATGTGCCTGCGCGTGCGTGACATGTATGTGCGCGTGTGTGTTTGTGCGTATATATATATATATATATATATATATATATGTATGTATGTATGTATGTATGTATGTATGTATGTATGTATGTATGTATGTATGTATGGACGTACGTATGTATGTGTGCGTGCCTGTGCGTGTGTATGTGTGTGTGTGCGCGCACGCGCGCGCGTGTGTGTGTGTGTGTATGTGCGTGTCCACAAAATGTTTCCATACTCTCTCCATGTTTTGTTTATTTTATTGTTTTATTAAGTTATGGGCAGGTAGGAAGACAGCCATTATGGCTATGCCTGTCCCTCAATTTCCTCTATTACTATTAATATTATACTATGTCATGTATTATATGTGAATCGGAAATTGTGAATAAATTGTCTTGTCTAGAATTAGGATCAAAAGCCACGTGTAATTAACTACCCACAAGGCTAGCCGTCGAATATGCCCCACTCTAATGCCACCCCCACCACAACGCAAACTTTCAGCCAGATCCCAAGGTTGGCTCAAAAGTGAAATTAAATTGTACACACACACATATATATATATATATATATATATATATATATATACATATATATATATACATATACACACACACACAATTACCCCTCACAGAGTAGGTCCAATATGTGTTTATAGAGCTAACAATCCATCTCCAATTTGAACTGTTCTAAAGAAACCTGTTATAATAACAGCAGGTAGTTAGTGTCTGGGAGTCTTTACAGAGAGATGCTGTATTAATATAGCTGTTAATTAGTAAGTAGTTTGATTGTTTATACATATTTACCTGTACTCCTGATCATTATATTCAGGTGCTAGCAGCACATATCTCGTTATATAAGAGTTCAGCCTGGCTGGCCATATTGTATCTGTTAGGAGATCTACATTGAAATCATCTACTGTAAATAACATCCTATTCACGAATAGTGCTATCCATACTACTAAATAGTCACTATAGGATACTACAGAATTTTACAAAAGTTACAATGGAATCATTTAGTTCGTTATTCAGCTATTTTTTAAATTATTAACAGGAATTTTGGATGTTTCGAGTTCGAACTCCATTCTTGTGGGTTGGGTACGGATTATAGTCATGTGGGTTGGGCACGGGTTCAGTATCATTTTAGTATAGGTACAGGCTGGGTTCGAGTTGAGATTTATGGGTTTGGGTTGGGTGTGGGTTGAGTAGTTGCAGGTATTGGTTCAGCTTTCCAACCCGTTCTAGGCTCTAGTGTGTGTTGTGTTGTGTATGTGTGTGTGTGCGTGTGTGTGTGCGTGTGTGCGTGCGTGCGTGTGTGTTTGTGTGTGTGTGTGTAAGTGAGTGTGTGTGTATGTATGTGTGTGTGTGTGTGTGTGTTTTTTAGCTGTGTATAATAAGGCACAGGCACAGAGAATCTCGAACCGTGAATTCAAACTCTGGACGTTTCTTCAGGGGACTGAATCCAGAGTGGCGACTTTTCTTGCTGAGACATGTGTAATTTCACCAGTCCCTAAGCCGCCAAGCAAAAACAAAAAGCGAATCACCTACAGCCGTGGAGTTTGGGAGTAGGACATCCAAGTCAGATCACGGCAGTAGTGAGAATGTTTAGATTAAATTATCTAAGCAGCCCTATTTATAGCTATTTTTTAATTGCTGTATCTTTCTTCAAACAAAATGAAAGAAAAAACAAATTTCTAAAATAATCCAAAAGAGGATAATCTAAATATAAAAAAAAATAATTAAAACAAAACCAGGCTTTGTGTCGAACACTACGGCCAAGAAAGATTAAACCTAAAATGGAGAAATAAAATATAAATACACAGTATGAATAATGTGTGAATAATATAAGCATAAATCAGAATAAATTCAGATTAATACTAATAGCAGCGATATAACACGACTCAACCCAATAGCAACGACCGGTTTCAACCTATTCAAGTCTTCATCAGGTTGCATAGAATGTCTGTGCTAGGCTCTAATGTGTGTTGTGTTGTGTATGTGTGTGTGTACGTGTGTGTGTGTGCATGTGTGCGTGCGTGCGTGTGTGCGTGCGTGTAAGTGTGTGTTTTAGCTGTGTGTAATAAGGCACAGGCACAGAGAATCTCGAACCATGAATTCAAACTCTGGACGTTTCTTCAGGGGACTGAATCCAGAGTGGCGACTTTGTGCTGCAGTGTCAAAGTTGATAGTTTTTATATAAAACAAAATATTGACTTCATGGCCACATCGTTCTCTCACTGAATATGATATGGGAAGATTTCCTCCTGTAATCCCAAATGATGTGAGAGAGTTACTGATAGATAGTATTGATTGTATTGGCTTTCTTTATAACGTGTCAATCGATATGAATACGCATCACAAACACAAAGTACGCCAATTAATTAGTATTAAAAACGGACAAGACATTTATACATAACAGGTGGTATACTACCAGCAGTGTATATCAAGAACCGGTAGGGTCGATGATACATATACCTAAACACTCTTATACACCTTCATACCACCACCAAACGGCACACAAACTCAAATATCTAAACGAGTGCCATCAGCGATTATATATGCCAACTGCCTTTACAAACACAATGTATTCCACCCACAATTATTTAATGGTGTTTCGTGGTAGCCACTTGTATCATGTACCTAGTTACATAGCATAAGGTCTACTTCGCCATCATACAACAGAGAGGGGGAGTGAGAAGAGAGATGGGGGGTGTGAGAGAGAGAGAGAGAGAGAGAGAAGGAGAGCGGAGAGAGAGAAGGGAGAGAGAGGAGAGGAGAGGGGGGAGGCAGAAGAGAAAATGAGAGGGGGAGAGATAGAGGAGAGAGAGAGAGAGAGAGAGAGAGAGAGGATAGTAGTCCACAATATATACAGCCTTAATATAACACCATATTCTGACCAACCGACCAAACATGTTTGGTGTTCATATCACGTGGCGTGAGAGACCTACAGCCAACAGGTCAACAACGAGCCATGACCTCGTGGTTATGGCTCTGATGCTTGTTGGCAATATGTACCTCTCCCTTCCTCTTTGGGAAGACCAGTTCTGACAGACAAACAGGTAGCACTAGGTATAAGGTCGTGCCATCTGTCTGTGACCAGCTCAAAGCGAGACGAATTCTACGACGAAAAAACATCGACACGATAAAGGAATTAGTGAAGAGAACGTGATTATAATGATAGTTTGTATCTCTCTGAATGTCATCATGTAGAATAACAGGAATTAGATCACTTTAGTAGGAATAAATTTGGAAACAAACAATGGGGGTGGACTTGTTAATGGAAGAAAATATGGAATTGGAAGAGGGGATATAAAGAACCGAAGGGAGACAGGGGAGGCAAACATACGCACACGCACACACATAAACGCACGCACGCACACACACACACACACACACACACACACACACACACAGGGAAACAGACAGACACGCACGCACACGCACGCACACGCACACACACACACACACATATATATATATATATATATATATATATATATATATATATATATAGAGAGAGAGAGAAGAGAGAGAGAATCTAATTTCCATGAAATATAACTCTTAACACAGATGTGACAAAAAACTCTGTTCTTTAGGTTACAGATGACTATACGAATTTTCAGTATTCTCTCTTTTTGAGCTAGAGAGCGTTAAGTGAAATTTGTTGACATCACGATTGTTGTATTTAGAAATGTCACATTTCATCGACGTAATCATTAGTTTTTAATGTTATGTTTCTCTTACTTCGGTAAAGGTCTCACCCTAAACCGTGGATTCCTAACTAATATTGATCCTTCGTGTATCTACGAGTTGACTGAGTCGTTCTAAATATTTGATTAATAGATGACGTGAATTATTGTAGAATGTGTGTCTAATAAAAATGACAGTTTTGAACAGAATACTACCGGAGGAGTTGAGTTATTGTCGAATCGTTCTGGTATATATATATATATATATATATATATATATATATATATATATCAGGAGAGGGAGGTTATTCAAGAGCCCACCCCCCCTTAACTATCATCCACATAGGACGTAGACGCACTCCAAAAAGGAAGCACAAAATCGCACAAAATTTTCATATTTTTTCATTAAAGATGAAGGTAGATTTGTTATAAATGCAGGTTAAAGACCATCTTTCTTACTTAACTACGTCGCCTCTTGTTTCTAGTCTCCTTTTCACAGAGCTGATTACTCCAAACTACTACCAGGTTAATTATGTGCCTAGACAACGCTTCCTTTGGTCCATTATTTGACGATCCCGAGAACATCCTCACTTTCTTTATATAAAACAAATTAACACAGAACCATATTCCATCTGTTTGCCGCTAACTAACTCCGTTAATTATCGCCAACAAAAGTAAATATATTAACATCACTCACAGATTCCATCTATCATTATGCTCATTGTGATGGGTACGAGTTTTTATTTTATTTTTCCTCTATACCTTCTGTGGAACTTGATCTGTGAAATATAACATTCTAAAAATTCTAAAAAAAAATATTTAATTTTCTTTAACCTTTAAAAAGTCACATTTTATTTGTGGTTGATTGATAATGTATTAGAGATATTGGCACAATCATAATAAAAAAAATTAATTTTCTGATTTATTAGATATGGGGGGCTTGGATGTGTCTGTGTGTGTGCGCGCGCATGCGTTCGCGCGTGTATGTGCGTATTAAAAGAAGGTTACACTGTCAAGGTTAATAGTTTCTATATTAATCAAAATGTTCACTTTATAGCCACATATTTCGCTTATTGAACACGAAAACTTGATATGGGAACATTTCCTCCTGTCATCTCAATTTACATAAATAAAATGTTTTAAACCGGAAGTGAAAGAAATCAGTTTATTATTTTCGTTTTGTTTTCTTTCTTCTACATTAATGGACACCCCCTCCACCCTTAATTCTAGAGTAAAGTTTAGTGAGGTGAAATAACGCTATAAAAGCTTAATAAACTGACATGAGGACACCATTTGATATGAGGAATTCTGATCACGAATTAATCGCATTATTAAGCAAATATTAAAACTGACACCAATGGCGCCGACTACTAGTAGGATCAAAGGCTCTTATTTAGAGGTCATACAGACCATTTTGTATTGTTAACACGTTCTGGACAACGAAGTATACAATTTATAGCTCTTATTCAATTTGTTTTATAATAAATTTAAATTTCAAATAATGCTGTGGCTTAAACACCCTATATCTCTCTAGATAAAACAGGCTTCAACTTCATTAGACAATAGCCATTGTCTATGTCTGACCAGAATAACAAATTGGCATCGACTGATGTGGTAGTTGCATAAGAGAGATGGCTTCTTCACAGATATGGCAACTAACTTAGATTTGTTTATATTTACAGGAATAGTTGTTGCAGTAATTATTATTATTATTATTATTAGTAGTAGTAGTAGTAGTAGTAGTAGTAGTATTAGTAATAATAATAATAATAATAATAATAATAATAATAATAATAATAATAATAATAATAATAATAATAATAATAATAATAATAATAAAAGTAGTAGTATATTATTAGTTTGATCCTCAAGCCATCATAATCTTTTTATTTATTATATCCAATCCACGATGACTAATTTTCGTCAACTAAATATGTTTTTGTCTTTGTTCGATATGAAGTAAAATATTTCTTTGAACACAGGACAGATGGTGAAGGTGACCCGCCATGGATCTCGAATCAGACGATCTCTTCAGTTGTACTTCAGTATTCTAAGGACTGTATGACAACTTTAAACAAGAACGAGCAGGTGTTTTCTGAATACCTGATCAATTCTCTTGAGTAAATAGAGGAGACGCCATCTTGTCGCAATGGCTAATGTCCATAAAACAACGATAGACGTCCGAGATTATTTGCTGAAATGAGTTATTGAATTACAAAACAAAGACAACGCAAAGACAACACTAAGACAGCACAAAGACGACATAATGACAACACAAAGACAACATAAAGACAACAATAAGACAACACAAAGATATACCATCACTCTATCTATTGCAGTTACTCTGCTGTACACTGAAATCAGCCCCCCCCTTTTCTTTATCTCTCCCCCTATCTCTTTCTCTATTTATCTATCTATCTATCTATCTATCTATCTGTCTATCTATCTGTCTATCTATCTGTCTATCTATATATCTATCTGTCTATCTATCTGTCTATCTATCTATCTATCTATCTATCTATCTATCTCTTCTACCACCTTCTAACCTGTCATAGTTACACAAATAAAGCTGAACATTCGGCAGAAAAACTCTTTCTTTACAATCTGTCAAATAAGACCATCATTGAGACCTGTTCAGATTACGTTTATATTTAGAAGGACTTTCCGAGGTTGGTTCTGATATTTGTTACGATTTCTTATGATACAATTTCTAGGCGATATTCTTCTAAGATAAGTTCTTTCATATCTCTAGTTGATATGGGGAGAGATTTTACTCGAAATATCTCTTTAGTATCATCTTCTTTACCGAAGTATACATTCTATTATATTGTTTTTGCATTATGCTATTTCAAATATTGTGTAAATCCTATCACAATAAAGTTTAATAATTCATATCCCTTATTATTGTCAAAATGTAATAACTGTAGTTTGTAAAATGCTCGAGATCATTTAAAAAATAATTAATCACTTTGGTCCAAGTTATCTGTTAAATATTTTTAATGTATATCAATTTACGATCATAACTCCAACCAACTGTATCTACATTCAAATCAGTAACTTATGGCAAAATATAGTGTGTTTTTTTAAATAAAGTACCTTGCCATTGGAGTGATGTATACAAAAGGTATTTAATGTACAAGACAATTATGTTCATTCCTTGCTTGTATGCACATCTATATGGTTATATATATATATATATATATATATATATATATATATATATATATATATATATATATATATATATATATATATATATATATATATATAGCAAATTGAATTCTCGTGAAATACAGATACTTGGGGAATTCCTATAAAGACTGTTTGTGTTTCCGATACGTCATGGTTTAACATAGAGCTGTCCAAGAGAAAATCAGGGCAAATTCAACTGGTGTCGAACTGCCCAAAAGGTCTGACCCCTCATATCTGGCATATCAGGAGGATAATGAGGATTCTTGAAATGAATGCATCTTTTTCCTTATCACACCCAGAAAGACTTGTAGCCTCAATAAAATGAGGCCATAGCTTCTTAACAGCCATTATTGTTCCGTTCCACAGACATGGTGGATCCAAGTAACAACGGAACATAATCGGTGTTTCTATATTTTAGACTGAAATATTTTGCTGGGACTCCCGGAAGTTCAAAGAATAATTAATACAACTGTAGAGATCCGTTTATTTAATATTGATTTAATTAAACGTGTCTTCCTTGCATGGTGAATCTTATTTGGCAATTTGTATCTCATTTTGTTATCTTGCGACTTCACCTGACCTCGGAGATCAAAGCCAATGTGCACATGACATTCACCATTAAAGGTGACATCTACGTAGCCTCCTTTGATATTTCTAGATTGTTCCATATTCATTTTCATCGAAAACTAACAAATAAAAAACAAACAAACATTAATTTAATATAATATGTCTTTGTTATGACAGTTTAAAACAATCGTGATCAAATTCTTTAACAATTGATACAATTAATATTCTTAGTTTAGTCTAGTTTCGTAGCATTATAGCAGACATGTGGAACAATTATTACATAAAACTATATTATGAAAATATAACCTTAAATTTGCTGGATTAAATACATATTTAAGTAATTTAGTTAACATTTTTAATATATTAATACGCCCGTTAAAATATCCTTTATTTTAAAAAGCCTGATCATATTCAAATTTACACTACCTTTCTTCTTCTTCCGGAAACGAAAAGAAATGTCTTTCTTTGTGTTACTGCAGCCGAAAGCGTCGCAGAATGAACCACTGCCCTTAGCTAGCTGTCCATGACAAGCCGCCTACAGCCGCTAGGATCGCTACGCTCATTGAATTCAAAATGGCTCCAACGTTAAAACGTCAAGCAAAACGTCTTGTTCATTGACCTAAAAGAAAACTAGACCGAGCACACAGTGGTATTTGATTGAGCCGCCATGACCAAACAGCTCTGACTTCCGGTAGGGGAAAAAGGCAACATTGAAGCGGCTGCGTTTCGAGTTTTGAACTTATAAATACGGACAGTTATTATGATGTGTGCATTCTAATTTTGTGTGTGCAGAGAATCTGTATTACTACTCTCCTATTATACGCCATGAAATATGTAAATCTCGTCCATAGATCTATTTTAGTTGGGATCAGATATATGCCGGGGTTGTCGAACAGGCTAAACATGATAATAGTTAAGCTGAATTCACCCCCCCCCCGCAAAAAAAAAAATGTTTAACAGCTATTTTAAATGTGTTCCTTATACTTACTGATGAAAAATATCCCATTTGTATTACTTCCACGCCCACAGCTTATGCAACCACCCACACAAATAATAATTCACCATGTTTATAAACCTGAGTTTGCAGTCTGCGTTCCTTTTTTCTACGACCGGAAGTTGGGACCTGTTTGCCATCAAATCGGCGGCCGTGTTCGGTCTAGTTTTCTTTCAGGCAAAGAGTCTTGTTATAAACAGTCTTTGTATGTACCACACCGTTATACATCCTATTAAAAAATGTCCGTGGGCCATAGCTGGGGTTCGGTAGCAATTAGTGTAGAAGGAAATATAATATCTGGATTGTTGAGAAGACTAAATTCGTTATTAACAGACCTGGATACTTACGATGTATAATAACGGCAAACCATAATTTTTGCTCAAAGAATAGAACGTGCAAACATTCCATGCTTATGATTGATGATGATGATGATGATGATGATGATGATGATAATAATAATAATTTCTATAGCGACAATATCACCGAAAAGAATCGAGCTCGCTGGCTTACTTAGTACAGGTGTTGGGTAATCTCATAGTCAAGATATGATGCAAAATTCATCAACAAATGATCGGATGCAGTGAAAACTTAGGAAGGATAAGCAAGTCTGAAAAGGTGAGTTTTAAAATGTTGACGGAAAGAAACGATGCTGATTAATGTTCATATATCTGAACTTCATTTCATTCCCTTTCGGTTTTTTATCTGACCAGGAATTGTGTAAATGAATACATTAAATCTCGGAGAGAAACAACTATTTATATGTTAGGTATACGGCACAGAAAAAAAGCTACAATTTTCTATGATTTATCTCATTCTCGGCAAATATCGTCTGCGTTCGTGGTGATTCATGAATATGGAAATTGCTATGACGTTTCGACGGTGATTAAATACTAATAATCATTGATTGATGGATACAATCCGGATCTGTGCCGATAGCTTGGTGACGAATTTCATGAAGGGATGATTCTTCTAAATAAATAAATACTGTTAACGATCAAAAATAATATTTGACATGGGTGTTGTCGCACTTATCTGTGAGCTAAAGTCTTATTCAAGTTGGAGAACTGGGTCTGTAGTCGAATAAACTTAAAGAAAGTAAGAATAAAGACAGGTGAATCGTAATTTAGGTAGACTTAAGTTAAACATGCAGAACCATATAACCGGAAACAATATAAGTAAAGTTTAAGTAAACACAAGATAAAATAAGAAGATTTGTTTATCATTTAGATATATTAGACATTTCATCAAGTACTATGCAGGTAATTAACGTAGCCAAGTGTTTGTTATCCTGACAAATATATGGTGATTATTCTAAAACTAATGTTAGTTAACTTTAATTTGTTGTTTACTATAATATAGTCAGTTACTAGTTAACTTGAACCATATTCGTGTTATATTATTGTATGAAAGTAAATTGTATCTTGTACTAACACCTCAGGAGACACTCTATACTGGCTATTTAACTGTTTACTAGTATACTGACTTTAATAGTAAATTATATATATATATATATATATATATATATATATATATATATATAGCTATTATACAGTCCCACTCAGTTATATATTTGTCTAGCGATATTCGGGACACTATTACCATCAGTAAGACCTGTTCAGGCAACTAAACGTCTTAACAGCAGATATCTCTTAAAATATCACAGAAATATTTTTATTGTCATTCTCCACCAAAACATTTAAATAGACCGGAAGTGTTTTACCACCAATGTTTATGTTTTATCTGGGCGTCTGAATATTAAATCGAATAGAGACTCCACGAATATAGAATGCCTTTGCCAATAATGACTTCATTCACAATTCCTTTAATTCCAGATTTTACCCTGAATCCTAAGTTGAATATAAACAGTAAAATGATGTGTCGAATTGGAAGTGGAAGACTGTCAAAGTAAATAAACATTTATCGAAATTGTGAATAAACAGTCTATTTCGATTAATTCTTATAGAATATGACGTGTGAAAATGTTGATTTCTGTGAATATGGTGCTATATGTCATATATTTTACATCTATTTTATATTAAGGCTCTTTTAAAAACTTTGATTTAGCAAGTTAAATGTAGGTACCTTCAAAAACGAACACAGTTAAAGCCATCACAGTATTTCCCAAATAACAAAAGATTGACTTGACATACATGGCTGACTGGTCATGATTGTACTAAATCCCGAAAATAAATTGTATCTAAGTAGAAAATCTCGGTGCCGAAATGGGAGAAGGATGGTCTAGCCAAGGACAATTTGACAAAGAAGTAATCAGCTTCGGACACTGAACATCTGCTAAGTCGGGCAGTAAGTTATCTTAAGCAGACGATAATGAAGAAGAACGGGCAAATTCTAGGTCTATTTTACTGGTGGTGAAAATCCCCAATTACTCCGAGATGAATAGTTTCTCTGTGAGATCTGAGGTGAGTACGTTGGCGATTATGGCGATTATATACGAGACAATATTATTATTATCCTCTCTATAACAGGACACCATATTCCCCGTGAGATTCGGATGCAATATCCGGAAAGAAGTCTTTCTTGTCTTTAACGTTTTTACTTCCAAGAACTTTGAATTTTAGTTACACGTAGAAGGTTTAGTTTCATTTAGTTGGTAATGGTTTAAGAACTGGTTTATTCTGATACACTTCCATGGAACATATTCATTTCGAGCTGCAACGTTTTAGCACATTATTCACAATAATCTAAAAGACATATCTATTAATATAGCGCCATTAATACCATATCATATTGTCTTTGACCAATGGTGGCATTTCAGACCGGTCTTGTTGTTCGTAAACAAAGAACGGGAGGTACCGTGTTTATTCATTCCTCAGACATGAGGTCACTTACTGCAAACGATGATGAGGACGGGCTTTATTCTACTCATTTATGGTTCATTTAAAAGATTGTTGTTATATTTTAGACGAATAGATACTGATTTCTAAGTGATCATCGAATCACTGAATTATCTCGATCACAAACCAAACACCATCTGATCTGAACCACAATGACTTCTGGAATGGTGATATAATCAGCGCCACAATATCGCAAATATCCCTACTTCAAGATGTCACGTGACAAATTGCAACACCGAATAAAATAGAGATCAAACAAATCCGACACCGACCGACGTCTTGCTGATTAAAAACAATTAAACCCAAGACAGGAAGCGGCGACCTAATTTGACCAGCTCATGTGACACTGCCGGACCAATGACCATTCGTTTTGTCTTTATTCCGTCTGCCAGCTGAAACGCTGATGTACTATCCTTTAATATAGCTTTCAGAGATATTGTGCTACCTAAAGGTTCCAGCAGTAGCTTATTGTTATTCATTAGACTCTCTAGTCGTCCAATAGGAAAGAGCCAGTGGACACCTTAAGCGTGGTCGTAAATGGGTCTAAGGCTTACGTGTAGCTGAAGCTAGCATGAGGCCCATAATGTCGGTTATTGGGCGGTTGGTTGACGATACTAGAGAAGAGACCCGAGAATGGGATCATCTGCGGGGAGGTGACAGCAATTTGTAACAATGGCTACAGCGTACAAATAGCGCATGGCCAAGTGTGGTATATGGTGAGTCTCGATGGCTTCGCTTCTTGTCGGCCATTTTGGATGATTACAGATACATCTTAATATTATACACATACCTAAAAATATATTCACAAATAAACGCACGTTTAAGTAGATAATACCTTTAAGCAGAGTCCTAAATGTACATATTTAGATGAAATCTATTTGCCAGAAAATATTACTTATATTTATTGATGTTTTAAGGCCACTTTTCTGCGTTTGGAAGTCTAATTGTCCAAGCGACCTCCAAATGTAATGAAGCGAAGTCAAAGATGAAATACCTCTCAGATATGCCTACGGTGAGATTCGAACTCAGGTGGTGGTGATCTGTGATCCATTACTTATAATGGATAAATACTAAAGTGCGAACTATAAACTGCTAAGAATCCAGTTCGAATCCTTCGACTACCTGTGACCTTCTGCGTGCTTACTGGTTATCTCAGGTATAAATGAACGTGTGGTAATAAAACAGTTTTCTCCAGGTGGCAGCTGATAATGGCGCCGGGTTAACAGGTAACAAAACCACCATGTAAGACCCTTAACCCTATTTTGTAAATTACCACCCTTATAAAAGCTGTACTGGTTTGGCCAAAACCAACTAATTATTAATCAGTTATTTAATATTCACTTTCTGGTATTAAATATTTGGTAGATATTGTTGTTCTGGTGTATAATAGAAACAAGAGTCATATTGTCGTTTTTGTGATGCTCCGATTTATTACTAAATTCTAACGTTCAGGTAATCTCATTATAACAACATTAACACACACACATATATATATATATATATGTGTGTGTGTGTGTGTGTGTGTGTGTGTGTGTGTGTGTGTGTGTGTGTAGGTCACGTGTTATCATTTGGATATTTACAATAACAATACACAACTTCTGATAGAGAACCCAGTAACCTTATTATATATATATATATATATATATATATATATATATATATATATATATATATATAAACATATGGACAAATTTCGCTTAACAAAATCAAGGCAAGAGTCATTATACTAGATAACACAGAATATATGTATGACTAGATTTTCTTTTGTTAATCTATCTATAGTAATGAAGCATATATACATACATACACACATACACGTACATACATACATACATACATACATACATACACTACATACATACGTACATACATACATACATACATACATACATACACACATACACGTACATACATACATACATACATACATACATACATACATACATACACATACATACATACATACATACATACATACATCAAAATACACATACACTACATACATACATACATACATACATACATACATACATACATACATACATACATACATACATACATACATACATACATACATACATACATACATACACACATACACGTACATACATACATACATACATACATACACGTACATACATACATACACACATACACGTACATACTTACATACATACACACGTACATACATACACACATACATACATACAAAAATAAAGAAAGGCAGGCAGACAAACGGCAAGTGGTTGTTCTTGGATTAATTTGGCGATAGTAACTAGTGTAACCGACTTCCGGTTTGTCACTAGGAACACAAGGATAAGTTAGGCTGTGAACTGTGTCAGCCATATTTGGGGGTCGGGCTCAGGTACGAATACACTAATGAGGTAATATATTACTTAATATATGCAACCCTTAAACTAACAAATTACTCACATTGATTAAATAATAATAAGAATAATATACATAACACAACCTGGCTTGTTTATATATATATATATATATATATATATATATATATATATATATATATATAATAACCAAAATAAAGCCAGCTTATTTAGCAGTATTTCTCATTCAACTGATATAAGAGAACCTCGTGTGCGCTGGCACTTTTATCACACACACGCACACACATACACACACACAAACAAACACACACTCGCACGCACACACGCACATACATACACGCACACGATAGCTATTAACAAAACATGGCCGCCTTCCTGTCGTCATAGCAACAGAAAACTGAATCAACAGGCATTCAGCTTAGTCACTAAATTGACGAAAGGGTCCTCTGAGACGAGACACAAGAGAAGAAAGCCAGATACATGCATATCTCTAATATTACGAGATACAAGAGAAGAAGATCAGATATTTTCTAATGTCACGAGACACAAGAAAAGGGAGCCAGATATATCCCTAATGTCACCAAATATCACGAGTATATTCCTTGGCTTGTGTGTACTATGCAGTGTCTCTTGGCTTTCCAATGATACAGTCCTCGTACTGTACCTAAGCCTGTATTCCCTCGCTAATGTCAGGTATGGGCTATTACGCCAAGGGAAGGTTCGCTGGCAAATGTTATTAGCTGCTACCTTTATTCTCTGATGTCTGAGGTCAGTTGAGTTTTCCTACGGTTTAAGCTTCGCAGAGAGAGAGAGAGAGAGAGAGAGAGAGTGTGTGTGTGTGTGTGTGTGTGTGAGAGAGAGAGAGAGGGGGGGAAGCGCCGTAAGAATGCTGAAAGACTGCAACGGCATCACGTGGGGCTGTACCACAGGTTTATACCTAAACGGTAGTACTCGATCGTAGTGGTCCCACAATCAGACCGATTGTCCATCCCCTCTATGGGAAGTAATACAGACGGAAACAACCCGAAATAGCCACGACCCAACCCACCCAACTTCCCGACCACAGCTTGTGATATCTATAGCGTTTAGACATCTTCGACTAAACCAGGTATTTCAAACGAAAAAAACTATTCGGCACCATATTGGAGTAAATTCTATAAGTGATACATTTACTGCGCCATTTTTGGTGTCCCCCAACATCGCGAGTTGAATCTATTGTTCACGATCGTTGTTGACTGAAATAAGAAAATAGTCCATCAAGTTTGTTGTCTATCGAAGCCAACCTTTGCTCCATATAAGTAATCCTTCCCTCCAGATTTTCGTGGAACGTTTCTACCCGCTGGAGACCCGTATTCAGAGTGTTCTGGCTTTTGAACATCTCGACCAAGGTAACGCCGCTGTCCACCAATCGGCGCTGCTCCTGCTTAACCTCGCGGATGCTGTGGATGGCCTTTAGCAGTTTGCGCTGGTTCTTGCGCATCGTGTGACATCTGCCGAGCTTCTTGTTCTTGTAAACGAACCATCCGGCCTTGACAATATTGGCGGCGGCCACCTTGTATCTCTTGTCCAACTCGACGTCGATGACGAAGTTGTGTACGTATTTCTCGGCCCTGGAGAGCTCAAGTTTACGGGCCAATACGGCCACGACCAAAGCCGTACACCCGGCGCCGAAGATCCCGGTTAGTACGGCCACGGTACGGCCGCAGTACGAATGAGGTACGATATCTCCGTAGCCGACTGAGAGGAACGTGATGGCGATCAGCCACATCGAGTTGAGGAAGTTCCGGTGTACGTCATCGTGATAGACCTCGCATGCTCTAAGCAGCCAACTGGCGACCAGGAAGGCTGACGTCATAAGTACCAGCAGTATGTACTCCGGATAAAGCGTCATCATCGACTTGAATATGAACTTGAAGTTGAAGTGTATCCGGTTGAGGGCGCCAAGACTCTGGGATGAGGCGTCGGTGAATAATTTACTGTGCAGCATGATGACGCGACAGACCAAATTGAGTCGGAGGAACATCGGGATGGAAATGATTACGTCAATGGGGACGGTCTCGGACTTAGGCTCCGTGTTGGCGTCAAAGGTCGTCCACGGGATGTCGTAGTTGCCGGGTATCGGATGGACGGCGTAGACGACCAATTCGAGAGCTATCCGACATATACGTCCAGACGACATGGCCAGCCGCCAGTCATCCAGAGAGTTGTCACACATGAAGAGCTTGATGTCCAGGGCGTGGTACCAGACAACGAACCCTAGCAGCGTCACTGTAGAGATTGTGATGCAGGTCTTGATCAGTAGGGACGGTGTGTCTTCCTTCGTGTAGACGCCAGCTATACAGAGCTCGGTCTCGATCACCATCAACACGATCCCGACCAAAGCAAAGCCCAGAGAGAAGTCACAAATTACCTTCCTCCTCTGGAAAAGCTCCTTCCTCTTGGCCAGTCTATAGCCGACGTTCTCGTACTTTCCCGGACGTTTGCCAGTCGGCGGCTGACACTGCGAGAGGCCGTCTACCTCTGTGTACATCTGGAAGCCGCCGTTTCTGCCAACTAGAGGGATCCCGGGATCTTCCACCACTGTACTCATACCGGTGGTACACGTCCGTTGGCGGTGGTACGCAGGTAGTCGTTAGCCGTACCAACGAGATATTGAGGAGTTCTGTATGTTGCTGAACAACACTGATCTAGCCGGTCACGGTCCAGTTAATGTAGATTCCTAAAAAGAGATAATTGTAGATGAGATGATAAATAAAGCTTTTGAAATAGCAAATATCTGGATATTAAATTGGCGTGATAACTCGATATAAACAAACTACACAGTGTCCTGGGATGATAGATCGATGAGATCGATGTTTTGCTATTGATCACTAACTTGTTTATGATTTACATAAATACAGACAAGTAAACGGACAGACATAGAAGGCCGGATGCTTTGTACTGTCTGAGGATGTTACAATATTATCAGTGATTTATTCAGATGGTCAGTTTGTCTGAATAACATGTCTTACTATAATAACTACTACTCCTGCTGCTACTACTACTACTGTTACTACTACTGCTACCACTGCTACTATTCTCAACAACAACAACAACAACAACAACAACAAAAGGCGCTCCGATAGCGCAGTGTTAGAACATTACGTTGCAAACCTCAATGCTGTGGGTTCGCGACCGACTAATATCTGCTTTTTGTGTGTGATATTTCCTTAAGAAGTCGTGCTTAGGTCATATATCTGAGGTGTGACCTGTATTGAGGCTAAGTCAACCAAAAACAACAACTACTACTACTACTACTAACAACAACAAAAATAAGTGCTTATATACACTTAGTAAGACCTACAAAACATGAACAAATTACTTGCTAAATACTATATCTAAAATTATTACTACTACTACTCTTACTACACTAAAACAACAACAACAACAGCTACTACTATTACTGCTGCTACTATTCCATCAACAAGCTGCCTTCTTCATTATTTAATATATCAGCACTAAGGTAGATTTAAGACATTGTTTATATTGCTGACCGTTCTTAATCCAATACCTTAAAGTACCTTATCCATCTACCTTATTCGCTTCCCTTATCATACATCATCATAACTAATTCTATTGCCTTATAAAGATGGAAGTTTGACACAGGTAACGCAGCCCTCACCCCCATCCCTCCAACCCCCACCCCCACTCTAACAGCGTATTAGGGAGTTCGTGTTAGCCCACTGTATCCTGGTGTATGTCGTAAAAAGCTACCGAAAGGTGGCGACACTAACTGATCTTTTTTTGTGTTCAATGTGTCATTAAATCTCTCTCTCCCTGTGTGTATGTGTGTATGTGTGTGTGTGTGTATGTGTGTGTGTATGAGTGTGTGAATTTATTAAAGAACCTTCTGGTCATCTAGATATCACTGTTCCTTTATGGTGATTAGTACTTCGCTCTTAGAAGCCTCACCGGGAGACAACAATATTTATAACACACACACATACACACACACACACACACACACATATATATATATATATATATATATATATATATATACACGCGCGTAAATTATCAGAAATAGAGATCTGAACATACACTAGAACCTGACTTAGTGACTACCTGTCTAAATCTATATCACCTCTTTATTTAGACCAGCAGCTGCGAATTAATATAACCCTTTGCTCTCAGGATAGCGGTGTTGGCTGTCGGGATACAAATATATCAGTAAACAAAGTTAGAGCTCTAGGGTATTTCCCAGATCCAGACGAGACATTATAACATTTGAAGGTTTTCTTAATCTGCTTATCTCGTCCAGAATTAATCATGTTAGCCCCGGATCGTATGAGGAAGTTGGTTATCTGGATACAACAATAGCCATCCCATATAAATAAACACATTATCTCGTCTTACACACTATAAGACATAACGACACATTATCTCATCTTACACACTGTAAGACATAACAACACATTATCTCATCATACACACTGTAAGACACGACAACACATTATCTCATCATACACACTATAAGACATAACAACACATTATCTCATCATACACGCTATTAGACATAACAACACATTATCTCATCATACACGCTATTAGACATAACAACACATTATCTCATCATACACACTGTATGACATCAATATATTTAATCTTCCACAGAATGACTTCATTTTCAAAAGTCTAACTCACTATTTTTGTCGTAGAATTTTAACACCTGACATTGTTGTACCATAAAACGTTTCTTATTTTACATCTAATGCTGACAATAACACTTTAGTGCTATTTATTACATATTTCCATGTAAATTCATAATAATAATAATAATATATTTAACATGACGCCGTTACTAGTGGAATTACCTATCACTGATAGAATTACTGAGATATGTTACATTTCTTAAGTCTAAATAATGATTTAGATGGTAATCGTTTAATTTTGCTAAAAATAAATAAAATACTGACATCTGACTGACAGAAGGAATGATACTTCTATTGTCTGGAATATAAGGTAATATCCTATATATATCGGTGGTTTATTGTTGTTAAGCTGTTGTGACATCAGTAAAGTAGTAGCAGCAACAGCTGCAACAACGACAATAATAATAATAATAATAATAATTTAGTTGTATAACCTTCCTCTTTCTATTTCTATATAATAGAATATATTTTATAACATAATTAAGACTTAGTTTGATGGATGGTTATTAATTAGTTGTAAAAACCCGTACCTTGACAAGGTGAGTAAGTAAAATATTTAAAATTCACAAGATGTGATAGATATCTGATTTCTTCGACCAAGTTGTTCCACAAATTGGGGGGGGGGGACAGGGGTTGTGATATATTAAATACACAGTCATAATCCCCGAATGATATTTGCTCGAATGAGTAACTTTCCGTGATATTTAAGAAATATTTATATTACCTTCTTTCAGCAATAACTCCTTGCAATATTTGATTATGTGCGTTTATTTGGCTTAACTGTTAGTGCGTGTTGACCACAGACCTATAGCACCGGGTTTAGAGTCCCGACCCAGCTATGTCTGAAGACCCCCTAACGTGTATGCAGTAAAATAAATGATCATTTATCTACAAGTTTCACCTTGACCGTATATCATTGACTAACTTCTTCAATTGATAAACAAACCAACATACGCACTTTTCTTGAAATTCGGAAGTTATTCGACAGCATTAACAACAGAATATTTAATATTTGTTTATGTTCTATGTACTCACTTACGTTAAGAAATCAACTTTATCCAATTGATTCGAAGTGTTTTACGTGATTTAATCTTTCCATTGAAGAAACGACTTGTGGGTCCAGTTTTGATCGTTGCTCCACCTTGCGAATAATTTCTCAAAAACATTAGGTTCGAATTGGCAAATGTTGTTCCTGATCGTTATAATACGTCATTTGACATAAACGTTATCGTGTTATTTCCACTGTCTGTATGAAAACGATCATTGCAATAACTATTTTCCGATATTACAGATCGAATTATCGATACTATAAGTCTGTTGCTGGCTGATCATCAATCCCGTTAGTCTAGTATCATGTTTCACATCATTTGTTACACGTGTCAGTGACGACATGAATGAATAACGTCAAAATCGAAATAGTTCATCAGAACAATTAAGCTGATCTTACATTATTACATACAACTCATGCTGCCTCTATGGCGCTATACAATTCAATTTATTTCCGACTAATTCTTCGCAACTCAATTCATTTACTATCTCAGCAGTGGATCAATGTTTACCTTGACACACGTGACTTCTGTCGATGTGGTGTACGAGTGTATGCGGTTGGGTGGGAGGGGGGGGGGGTTAATAAAGCTAATGGTCACCTCTGTAAAATAACAACCTGTTTTTAGATTGTACATAATAAAATAAATCAGTGCTTTCTTTAAACTTAGCACTAGTTACATATAGGATATACAGATGAATGAAACGTCCCATAACTATAGGTAACACTCGGATTTGCTCTAAGAACTTCGAATTGCGCACGCACGAACACACACACACACACACACACGAGCTATAAATATATATTATAAACAGCTTAGAGCAAGTTGTGTTCATTAAGAAGCAAATAGATAATGATGACCGTCATCACGGGGTTTATGATGTCACTATCTGCTCGACAATAATGACCTCTCTTAACCTTCATCAATTATCATGCTGGCTGGGATAGCAGAGTATTTAATGCATTACACTGTAAAGATCAAAGTTTTTAGTTCGAATCCGAATTACAGCTGTGTTTTTGCATGTTTAATTAGGATGACCCCCCCCCACCTCGGCCATATGTTACAGGCATAACCAGGACTGAGACTAAAGAAACCTTCCATTATAATGTTGGCTGATATATATATATATATATATATATATATATATATATATATAGAGAGAGAGAGAGAGAGAGAGAGAGAGAGGAGATAGTATATGTTTTCATCGGTGATAATATTAGTCGGTTATATGATTTAGCGTTATTTTCTCTATGTTATTCTATAACTCAGTATAACCCTCTACTATAATGTTATACGAGACTCAGTATAACGTCAGTGACAATTTCAATATGCACGTATTACTACAACTATCAGGTATTACGTGATGATGATGATGATGATTGATGTTTTACGGCTACTTTTGTGCACATGGTAGACTAAATGGACCGAGCGACCTTCAAAGGTAATGAAGCGAAGTCAAAGATGAAACAACCTTCAGATATGCCCAGGCCGAGGTTCGAACTCAGGTGGTTGTGATATGTTGTCCAACGCGCTACCAACTAGACCACGGAGGCGTCCAGGCATTAAGTGAGCATACAAGACTAGTAAATCATATAAACAAATACGTGTATATATATATATATATATATATATATATATATATGGGGGGCGCACGCTTGTATGTAAGCAATAGCAGCCACGTCAGTCTAATGGTTACCTTGGTGATGGTGACGCCAAGTACATGTAATCCCTTTACCTGACAAAATGAAGCACCTTGCTGTATATAGAGATGCAGTACAGTTGCAATAACACGTGTTATATGGGGTGACCTGGACACTGAGACAGACACACAAACCATAATCCCTTATTCCCTCTACTTTAAAGCTGACTATTCGGGATATTTCTTAATATTCCCATGTACTTACAGAATTTGGACCATCACCGGGGAATACCTGAGAATGCTGACATACACAAACCGTTAACCCAAATACACACTCCCCATCTATCTCTCTATCTATCTATTTATGTGTTCCCAGGTACTCCATGGATGCGTCCCTGTCCGAAGATTGACAGTTTACTACAACAAAATCATATAAAGTCGACATTCTTTGATCTCCTTTGATCTAGATACCGTGTAGGTGTTGTCATTAACTGGTGTAACAGTCTAGTCTTAGTGTGGCCTTTAATTTTTAGTATTTCTCGGTGGTTGGGCGGGTATTGAGTGCTCCTCCTGGGGGTGGAGTGGGGGTGAATGTTTATTGTAGTTGCTTCTGTTGATTCTGTTGGGAGGGGGTCGCATGAAGCTTGTTTACAGATGTGTTTATCTACAGACAATACCGTCTGTTGTCATTGTATGGAGGGCAGGTGGTGTATTGTGGTGAGTAGATGTGTGTATGTGAGGATGTATGTATGAGAGAGAGAGAATATGTGTGTGTGTATGTGTGTATGTGTGTGTGAAAGAGAGAGAGATGTTTGTATGTGAGAGTGTGTGTATATAAGGCTATGTGCATGTGAGGGTGTGTCCTGTTATGTGTACGGCGGGGTTGGTTGGTTAATTCAAAAGATGGATGGATTAATGTATGTCAAACATTTGTGTTGACAAGTGGCAGTATGTGTGTAGTGTGTGTGTGTGTATATGTGTGATGTAATAGCGTGTGAAAGGGCACTGGCACACATCATGCTAAATCGTTGCAACAACGCTTGAGAGATTAATAAGGAGACTGAATCCCGAGAAGCGACTTTTGCTGAAACATGTCATGTCTCATTACTTCCAGAAATGGACGAATGGGTGGATTATCTTGGCGTATTAAAGGATTAATGAACGAATGGATGGATTGTATATTGGTTTATTAAAGGATTAATGAACGAATGACAAATACTTGCCTCTGGTGACAATTAAGACAACCCGAAATTCAACCTTCATACCGACAATCACACCTCAGCATACATAATACTAGATCTGATCATTAATCGTCTTCCTGTTTACCTCCAAACGACGATAACAGCTGGATCCACAACAGCTGGACCCACGACAGCTGGCCACGTGAATTCTACGTAAACCATCCACTCCAGGGACCATCTGACGTAAGCGACGCCGTTAACACATCTCTTGTAGTTAGCTAGCTAAATATAACACAACCACAATAACCTAATAATGGTTCTATCGTCAATATTTGGCTATCTATAGGACAGGTAACATCTCATCGCCCTCACAGCAGCTGTCATCACGATCAGCTTACAACATTCTCTCTAACAAAAAACAAAACTCGACAGTTTTTGCGGAACATCTTATCACGATCCTATTTTATCTCCGGCAACGAAAGAATGGTCTTTGGTCGTATTTTATAACCACTCGACCACCATCAGCTGTCATCATATTATAGACAGATATCTCGTACCATTCATACTTCGTCCACTCATCCACCTGTACCCCCTACCTCTATCCAACTGTTGTTGACAAAGAAGAAAGGGGAAGATATCTGCTGAAGATATATATGTTGTGTGGGTGGAGTGTGGTGGGTGATTGGGTGAACTATTCTATAATCGATGGTGAGATAGACCGATTGATGGATGGATGGATGGGTGGGTGAATGAATAGATCTCGGAGAGGTTGATTAACATATTGATTAATCAATTGATCAATTTGATTGATAGGTCTACGGGTGACTCGTTGGATTAAACAATTGATGGACTGATCAGTGGATGAATCGATTAATTGATAGATGGACTGATGAGAAGGTGGGTGGAATTGGCCGAAGGGATGACTGGGTGAATTCGAAAAGTTTTTGGTTGACCATCCATAAGAAGAGATGACTCACCTCTCGTAATTCACCAAAACCATCCTTTCACACTTCTATGCCACATCAACATCCTTTCACCACATCTACACCACATCAACACCCTTTCACCCTATCTATACCACATCAACATCCTTTCATCCCTTCAATATCACATCAACACCATTTCAAATTGTTCCATCCCATAACAATACCCTTTAACCACCCACCCATCCAAACACCCACCCACCAAGCCCAACAACAAAACATTCACCTTCTCGTCGCCAAAAATAGACTCTCTAGATACACTTCAGTGTCTAATAGATTGTTTGTTGACTGTCAAAGCTAACAGGATGTGGATAATAAAATAGGTTTTCTCAAGCGACGTGGAATGAGAAGGAAAAAACTCATAGATGCTGGGAGTCCGCGGAAGACATATTGAACCTCTAGAAACAGGAATCGTCTCCCTGAAGTCGCCCTTTTATCTGTTGATGATTACCTGGTGATTGTGATGTGAGATGACGCGCCATTTTTAGTTAACGTTTTGTTTTGGGCCGAAAGCAAAGAACGATATCGTGTTTTGGATCAGATGTAGTAGTGTTGTTGGCATTGGAAACTGTGTGCCAGTTGATCTGTTTGATGAGAGAGAGAGAGGTGTGTGTGTGTGTGTGTGTGTGTGGTGTGTGTGTGTGTGTGTGTGTGTGTGTGTGTGTGTGTGTGTGTGTGTGTGTGGTATACAGACAAATGCGCGCGCACACAAACATTACCCACAACAATAACAACTCCACGTACGTCTATGATTTGATAAAACCCAAGCTATTTTAAAACCCTCAGTCCATGATTTCAGTCAATCCTGATGCAATACTAACAACAGTCAACCATTATACAATACTAAAAACATTCAACCCTGATCAAATACTAACAACAGCCAATCCCTATGGTTCATACCAATTCTGGGCACGAACTCATGACAACAAATTACAGCATTGCCAGTCTTTATGCGATATTTCATCCAAATTTAAAGAATTAATTAACTCTAATCATCTAATTTCTCGGGTCTGTTGCCTCGATATGATCAGTGTCAAAGGAACCATTCACCATTTAAAGACAACCGCAAATAGTACTAACTACCTGTAGATAGCACAAACACATACTGACATGATCATCACATAGCCCAAGCTAATAAAATATATCTTAATATTGATACATCGGCACCGCAAATACCAAATTATTGGCATGTTAGTGATGACAACGATATCTCAATAACGTATTTGGTGAGTATAATTAATTAACGCTATTCTCTATCGTTCTGTATATAACACGACAATTGTCCGTTTTGGAGCGCGTTCTACTCTATAGACACACACCTTCGGGTAACAAGCTATCCTTAAATAGACCTCAGCACACCTGTATACATAGATAAGGTGACCTGTTCTAGACGTTGACCTGCCTACAGGTAGAATTGGCGAGGGGGGGAATCCATCTTCCGGTATAACAAGTGACTTCTGGATGATGGTAGGTTTCTGCTGTCAGTATCAGATAAAGACGGCTAGTTAGCTGCTGTCTTGATGTATGTCACAATGGGTGTTGAGATGTTGGAAATGTAATGATAAGAAGAAGGCATTTTGAAAATGAAGAAGGAGAAAATATATATATATATATATATATATATATATATATATATATATATAGAGAGAGAGAGAGAGAGAGAGAGAGAGATGTAATTAGAAAGTACGTAACTGCACTATGACAAATAACAATGGTGGTTGTGATGGGGGGGGGGGGGGTTATGGTGGATGATGATGATGATGATTGTTATGGTGATAATGGCTATGACACCATCAGAATCACTACCAGCAACAGCAGATGCAGCAACAGCAGCAACAACAACAACCACGACAACAACAATAATAAGACTTTAAAGCTACATATCTCACACTCTCAAACGATATAATTCTAATCTGGTTCAGATCTCGAAAATCGAATATGGAACATATGCGACTAAACGAGATTCCGGATACGAGATAACTCCAGAAGTTCCATGATGGCGGAAGCTCAAGTCAAGGCAAGTCACACGCGGAAACACGCGGACACAGACACGCTGAATCATATCAACAGATAACACACGTCCAATAGCTTCTGTATCACAACATCCTCTAGCTGCAATAACATTAAAATACCGAATCGTACCTCGACCTTGACGTACAGGTGCCAACCATTCACGTTCTACTAATCGCCACTGATACAACAGAACTGTTTGGATATCAACACAGGGGGCTGATGAACAGGGAATGATGATCGGGGGCGATTTGAATAGTGGTGGACTGGTGTTTTGCGAACACTTGACAGCAGGACAAGTGGTTGATAAGGGAAAAACATATGGGAATTAACCTACGCAATGAAAATGTAGCTTTTTACAGCCACGTTTGTGGACATATACAGAACAAGCAAGTAGAATGTGATAGAGGATGTGGGTGGTTTGGTGTGTGAGGGTAAAAGAAAATGAGTGGGAGGAAATAGGGAAATATTCCCAACTTGATAACAGAAAATGTAATTTTTTACGTCCACCTTTGTGCCAAAGGCTAAACGGATAACCGCACTATTATTAGTTAAGTAGTTCTCTGGATGGCGTAACAAGGACAAGACAGTAATGTTGTTTTTGACAATGAGATGAGGCAAGTTGATGACGATTAGTCGTAAATGGGCTCTCACTCCAAATACAGATAATGAACATAAATCTGCTAGAAACAGAAACATATAGATATTGGTACGTCGGAATAATTGAACTACGATTTGAAAAAAAGGACGAACTTTCGTTTATTGCGATATTTACGGAAGTCAGTTTGGTGAAATGATTGTAATCCGATTGATAGGAAGGCCGAAATTTCAGTAACGACATGATTGAGGAACGATTTGAAGAGTGGCAAATTGAAAGTTGCAGTGACGTGGCTGATGTATGGAAGGAACGTTGAGTGGACGACTCGCCGTTAATAATTACTTTAATCGTGGCTCAGTAAAAGGCCAAGGATATCACTTCATTTGTGGGAGATCTCGTATAATCCCATCGGAGCAATGAATTCCCAACGACAGCATAACGTCAAGGGTCCCAACTGTCTCGGAGAATTGGCTGTATGTTATCTTCTACTGTCACCACATCCCAAAATGTCTGTCATAAGGAAGACTGGCCCATGATAAGGGTTGAAGTTGATAAATTGGCGACAATCTGTTTCAAGAAAGCTAACAATCAGACATGGCTATATCGTTGTGGAGAGAGCTAGAAAATATGATGAGTGAGGGATGACCTGGATAATACTGACTACGTGACGTTACGAATAGAGTTAAATATGTCCCTTCTACCACCTGCCATACACCATCTTAGAAGAACACTTAGGGTAGGTATTATTCTACTGATCACTGGATCAAGAATTAGCGCACCTATAGATTAAGTTTGAATGCTGGTCAGTCTCTCTACATATAGAACGTTGAGCACATGAAACCTGCTTTACGGGACCACCTTTGTGATGACATAACATAGGGAATCTTCAAAGGCAAGTTACAACTAATTTTGTTGATTTTATAGACAAGTGATTTCTTAAGGCAAGTTTCAGTAGGAAGGTCGGTATCTGTCTGGGGGGGGGGGGGATCATGTCGGGGTGAAGTTGGGGTGTTACCTATACATAAATCATAACAGAAGATCATTTGTCTTAGACAGCTCTCAGGTCTCAGATTTTTTTAATGTTATGTTTCAAATGACATAGTATGAGCACTACACCATCTTTCTGTGTCACGACACAGTTACATTCGGCTGAATGTGGGTGTTCCCAGCACCGCGTTCGTGTGTGCATGTATATGGGTGTGGGCGTTAACATACCAAGACTTTATTATAAAATCTCAGATGGTAATATAATATTGTGTATAATAACATACAGATAGGGGCAGGATAATTGATAATGAACACAACATGCTGGTCTTTACTCTCTCTCTCTCTCTCTCTCTCTCTCTCTTTCTACCAATATATATATATATATATATATATATATATGTATATATATATATATATATGTGTGTGTGTGTGTGTGTGTGTGTGTTCATATCAAGCGCTTCAATATGCGTCTTGTCTTCAATGGCGGTCAATTAAGACAGGTAATCGTCTGGAGAAATGTTATCATTTATAAACATAACATTTAGCTGTATAGATAAGTGTGGGATGCTCCCCTCACTGACGAATTAACAGCCCCAGGGCTGCTCCCTACTTTATACTTAATACCCACTCCACAGCAAAATAAACAAACTTAATATTGTTATCTCTAGTTCAGCTGACCAGAGGCTAATGTCATCAAGTCTAACGTGGTAAGAGGAAACCTTTCTACAGCGAAACCTCGTTTTACAACCACCTACCAAAAAACTAAATCTTGTCTTGTGGGACTGGTAATTTAAAAGACGTGCTTTAAAAAGCTGGGAAGTTGACTATGGAGATTACTGGCGTTGGACAGCTATCAAAAATGATGTTGGTCTTTTAATACAGGATTTACTGTTTCGTTGCCATACTCTCAGTAATGGATAGATAATGTAATACAAAGAAGCCGAGAAGCGGATACTGGATAGGGACCGGGGTGGTGGGGGTGGTGGGCGATAGTTTGTGCCAAACTCTGGAGTCTGTCAATTCTACATAATATCATGTAACATTCGGACTTTTTCTTTACAATAATTTACAAACTAGCTCCCACCATATTCAAATTTGTCCAAATTCACCCCCCGAACGGCGTATAAATGGGGACTCATGGTATTATTGAACAGGCTACAGTTCCCTAAATGATATGACCTCTTTGACCTTTGACATTTGCTGGCAGGCAAAGCCTGTAATGGCTTTGTGACAGTCAAATGACGTCATAATGGGCGATAGTATGAGATGGCTATGGCGACAGGAAGACTGTGTTTTGATTGACAATTAGGCCCTCATATGAGCTGAGTGTATGTTCTATGTAGTAATACCTCGACCTAACGGCCTCTTTCGATGTTCATCGCAAGTGGACGCTAAACATGGGTGATCGATTAGGGTAGATTCTGTTCCGGTGTCATAAGAGGGATAGTAAATCGAATTGACTACATTCCGACAGACAGAAGGACAAACTAACAGGCAGAAAGACAGGCATACAGGAACACACACACACACACACACACACACACACACACATGACACACACACATACACACACAGACACACACACCACATACACATACATACACACAGACACACACAGACACACGGACATACATACAAACACACACACACACACACACACACCGATACACACACATACACATCACACAGACATACACACAGACACACACAGACACACACACACATCTCAGACACACACACACACATACACACACACACACATAAACATCACAGTGTGGTCTCAGATGGTAATGTAATAATGTGCTGATGTTACAGATATTGAATATAATATTCACCTGTCATAGTTATCACAACATCAGCTGTTATTATTGGGTTATAACTCGAAATAAATCACAGGTGATTGTATTAGGCAGCTATTGAGAAGATAGTGAGGAAGAATGTTAGTGAATCACTAAGGCACTGAGGTACTGAGTCAGATACAGAGTGAGGTTTTGAGGTGCATTATGCTAGTTAGCTACCGAGTGAGATGCTGAAGTTAATCGTATCAGCTAGTCATACAGTGAGGTACTGAGATAAGTCGTCTTAAGTATCCTCACCATGGAAAATTCTGAGGCGCACAATGAGGTACACACTAAACTCCAGGACGGACCTCCCCCCCTCCCCGCAGATCGTGGTGCGAGGCCGGTCTAAATAAAAGATATATTTGCGGGGCGGTATAGTTGTGGACGTCATCATTATTTTGCGACCCGCCCCCGCAAATTTATTCATTTGCAGTGAAATATGATGAGGGTTAGTAGAGCTATGCCCCCTGTCGGCATTGTAGACAAAATAGTTAATGTAATCAGATACAAAGTTCTTAGATTAGCAATTATAAAATAATTTTCTTTGAGTGATATAATTTTATTCAGTTTCCCAGTTTTCAGTTTGAGGAATAAAATTTGTTTACTAAACTAAGTTTGTGATGGCGTATGACATATAATGCCACTTACGGTAGCCTAACTTTACATCTGATATTTATTTATAATGACTAAAACAATCTAATAATCACAGACAAAGATACCTCGTCTAAACAATACTCATGACACTCAACAAAAACAACAAAATCAGTGTTTCCAGCGGATAATTAATTACGGCTTCATAGATCATATTCTGTATATTAATAATGAAAACCAGATTGTTCTCATATCTTCTCTCTTTGAATTCGACGAGCAAAATAACCTTCTGGAAATATGACTTACCTCAAATGACAAGTAACCTAATTTTTTGGTGTTTACAAGATTCGATCCTTTATTTCTAAATCAGATGTTTGGTAGCAGTATGGTAACGTGTGATGGACGAGATGTGAATTTATTATTTCAGACTTTTTGCGGGCCTGGCTTCAATAAGTGCTGGCTAAATGTGGGCTAACATTCAGTATGGTGCGGGGCAGGACGATCGGGGTGTAGAGCTCTAGTACACAGAGAGTGGAATTTCAGACAAAAAATTATATGTTGACTTTAAGGTTAATGATATTACTGACCTCTGGATGACCCAATCAGTGACCTATATGTATAGAGATAGATAGAGCATATAAATAAATAAATATCACCAATTCATTAAAAAACAAATATATGACTATAATTGAAAATGGCTGTTAAATATGTAGCTGTAATATGTAGCTGTAATATGTAGCTGTAATATGTAGCTGTAATATGTACGTAATATTTAGGTTATGTTATGTGGATGTAATATGTGGATGTAATTTGTAGATGTAATGCGTTGATGTTCTAGTAATTAGTTCCACCGATTGGCAGTTTTATTTTATTTTGTGTTAGCTAAATAAAATGGAAACGCGAACTTTTATATCTGATGTCAGTTTAAATTAAGTAAACAAAACTTCTAAGAAGATATACGAATGAAACATATCATATGACTTTGTAGGCCAAATGTTTGGAAATTTATGCTTTGATGTGTTATGAATCAGAATGATCAAAACTAAAACATCTCTTCGTCGATTCAACGCCGACACAAAGATAAATATTTTATTTTATTTTGAGCCTATTTCTCTGTCTCATTATTCGGTTTCTGTTTGTATTATTTTTGCTTCTGTTCGTCCTTTCATATTAATGTGCATACGGTCATTATTGTGACATCGTATAAACATTGATCTAACAATATACACTGATTTATATCATGACTTATACCATAATTTATATAGTGAATTATATCATGACTTATATCATGATTCATATTGTGACTTATATCATGACTTATATCATGACTTATATCATGATTTATATCATGTCTGGTATCTTGAGTTATATAATACTAGGCAGTACATAATACAATGCCGTTTATGAATTAGTGTCGGAAGATATTCGGAAAATAAATGTCTTTTATCACTTTGTATCTTTCGAGTTTTATGACAAATGAAACGTTTCTAAAAATAGATCGGTGAAGGACGTAAACCATCTGCTTGTGTTTACCTCTGATCATGCTTCACGTGTCTTTATGGAGCGGGGAAGGATATCAACACAAGACGTGTTCCAACAGATAACAAATTGATCAAAAAGTAAACAAACAAGTATAAACGTGAACCATCTCCTAGAAGCTTCATTTTCTATTATCATAATAACGTCATATTATCAATAAACTACAGTGACGTGACTGTCTCAGATCAGATCATGGATTTTGGGTCTGAACGTGATTAATGTTGTCCTTTAACATAGACCTATTCTTGGTTCTAAAGCGAGATCCATTTCTGGTTCTTATCCTAGAAGCGTTCTTGGTGTTTAGCTCAGGCCTTTATCTAGTAAGGTGTGTACATCAATCAGTTAGAAATATTATTCTAGATTCAGTGTTCAGTTATAATTCAGGTCTATCATCGATCTTAAACTAAACCTATTTTCTATTTCTTCATATAGATGTGGAATTTTGTCTTAAAAGTAAAACAAATTAATTAAATAGTTTGACAACTTTTAAACTAATTAACTAACTGACTGACTGACTGATTGACTGACTGACTGACTGGCTGACTGACTGACTGGCTGGCTGACTGGCTGACTGACTGACTGACTGACTGACTGACTGACTGACTGACTCGCTAACAAACTAACAGTTGTTGTATTACGGTTCTAGCCATCGATCTTAGCTCGGATCTATCCAGCAATTATTACTGGAAATCAATTACTGAGCAATAAGTAACATTCGTTCATATTTCAACAAAGTTTTACATATCGACTCTTAGACGTTCAACATTGTACTCAATCTACTTCCGGTGAAATATAATTCCGTAATATGTAAAATATGAAATTTTAGCTTAATATTACGTGTACTAGGTATCATAGAAATTAACGAGAAATAATCCTACCTTTAGCAGATCCCTATCTCTGCCAAAATATACTTTAAAAACATTCAGCTTAAATAGTTTATTTATTCAAAAGTGTACACACGTTTTTAACTCGCTCCAGCCAAGATTATTGGTTCTAACCCTCGAGGTATTAGTAATTGTTATATAATACCCCCTAGTTGACCTTTATTAATATCTTGTTCTCTAGTGTTCGAAGAAATTTGAGGAATCTGATCAGAGTTTCGAGCAGAATCGATTAGCAGACATATACAAAAACCACGTTTTGTTGTCAGATCGATATTGTTACGAGCCGCTAGAGAGTCAACATGCTTAAATTTATTTATTATTAAACAAACACATACAGCTCTTCAAAGGAGCATCACCATTCGCCCACACACAAATAAACACACAGACAGAGCCAGCCGATGGCGTGACAGTATAACATCCGGGACCATATCCCGATCGTAAACTGTCGATCTGGAACCTTTGGAATCCGTTAAAAGCGATCTGTCTATCAAACAACAATAAGGCACTGTGATTGTCTTCTGGATATTGTGTGCTCAGGATAACGTTTTCTGATAGCCACTGTACACATCTAATTGTTTATCGATAAGAGATCAATAGGATCATCTGATTATCTGTATGCTGACATCATCTCAGAATAATACATCAATACCCGGATGACTAGATCGATATAAACACAACCAAAAATGGTCTCGTTAGAAGTGCACTAAACCTGTCTTAAAAGAACACATTTGTCATCAATTAAGGCAGATGGTCGTAGGTTTATATATATATATATATATATATATATATATATATATATATATATATATATATATATATAATCTTAGTCGTGTATACTTACTCTATCCTCATACCCAGACACCTCAACAGCCAACATAACTGATAACAATTTATCACGAACAGGAGACATTATGCTCACCAAACAAACATTTTCTGGAAATTCTAAAGATTAATTTCTCGACTCAACACATGGGGAGGGATTTTTCCCCCTCGTAAGTTGCCGAATATAATAAATACTAGTATTGTTTTCTCACCTAGGACATATGGTCAGGAAGGGTTGGCCCTGTCTGGGTATAGGTCAAAGGTTTCTTTTTATTGACAGATAAAATATTCCGCATACCCGGGTAATAGAGGAATTGGATTCAATAACCTGAAGGTACCAAGTCAATTGTTAATAATTTATTATTAATGTAATGTATTTTATTAATGTTGTTCTACTATTTTTGTGTTATTGTTAAATAAGTTTATATATATATATATTATACCACCTGTCATTTGTTCCGGTGCTATTAAAATATTTCTCTTGTTTGTGGTATACTTTTTATCTCTGAAAACATCTACATAAATATTTAAATATAAGTTGTTTCGTATTGTAATTGTCATTGTTTTGACAAATCAAAACAAATTTTATTTATAATATCATCAACACGAAGAAAAAGTAACACAGATAATATAATGTGACACAGATGGTATAATGTGACAGATGATATAATGTGACACAGATGATATCATGTGACACATATTATATAGTGTGACACATATATTATAATGTAATACATATGATATATTGTGACACAGATATTATAATGTGACATAGATGAAAGTGAAATGAAATAACAGACCAATATGTTATCTAGACGGATTGCTATCTCGTTAAGTACATCATAGGTACCTCACAATCTTCACCTATCTACAGGTAGATATCAGATCTGATATCAAATCAACGTCGACATATATTTTTTGAATTATTCAACATATTATCTCGTCACTTATTGACATAAAGCGCTTGGTATAATAAAAGTAAATAGTACGTGCTTCTACATGTTATATGTGGGGAGTGTACCTAGGGATTAGATAAGTGGAGAGAGATCTATAGAATGATTGTAGTGGCCTAAGCGGGGATCGTTATGGTAATGACCTTGAGTAGGGCCACAGTTGGTAGCTGATGCGAGAAGTTTTGATACAGAGTGTATTGTTATGGGGGTGGAGCTGGTACTATTTAACAATGGTTAGTAGAGGGGGTACATCTGTATACAGTAACAGACAGTTTATCATAAGTTATCGCTGAATGGGGGGATCACGATTAGATTAGTAGAGGCTGGGGTGGGGTGCTTTCTGGTGATTTGTTAGAAAGTCACTGCCCATAGGTGGGTGGGGGCTATTCTCGGAAACTAAAAGGTGCATCTAGACATATAATTATAAAATAATACACTTTTAATCCGAAAAATATCATTCCATTTTTAATAATTCCATCCTAATCGCAGCAAATATGAAATTCCTGTCTGAGCATGCGCTGGCGCAGGCGTACTCACACTCCATATGGTGGTACTTTTACAAGAAGGTCGTCTAGAGTTGTTTATTGCGTCACTGGACAACCTGTCACGTGTCCCGTGTCAATAAGAATCTTTGCCCATCAGATAGTGTCTTCTTGTGACACAGTATTATATCAGATCAAACTTGGTGCTTTCTGGAATCTAAACAAATCAATAGCCTTTGTTTGTCCAATATTTTGTGTCCACGTTATTGTTATGTGCTCTTAGTTATGCGGTATTGGATAATTGTGGATGGTATATTGGTGTGTGATTGGCATTAGGACGTATAGTGTTGGGTATACACCTAGAAATTGTACTATATGGGCATGTGTATGCCAATAACCTGATAGTGTGTGTGTGTGTGTGCGCGCGCGTTTGTGTTTAGATACACGCTATCAGGTATTTGTGCAAGAGGTCACATAGTTCAGAATATGAGACTGTGAGGATAGTATCACTTGGTACCTTGTTGGAGGATATTGTTTACATAAGAACAACTCCAACAACGTAATGACATCATTTCCGTTATTTGATTGTTTACATATTTACCCAAATCGAATTAACTGTCAAAAACTAGTTAGAAGCGTGAGGCCTCGTGTGACCACCCACTAACCACGCTCAACTTAGTTCTACACAGGTCACATATAAGAGCGAGGCCTCGCCTTGTCGCGCGTCTACTGTATTCAGCCTACAAAGATGATCAAATTGCAGCTCGTTTTGGAAATGGAGAAATTCATTTTTGGTCAGTTTTGGTGTGCTACCTTAATCTAACGGCCACAAGCGTGGCTGTAATGCTCTGTTAATGGATATATGGTTTTAATGAAGTACAGCTGAGAAAAAAAATAACAGCTTGCCGCATCTAAAGCCGCACATCAGTTCGTCATTTGCTAGACATTACAGACTTAATGCGTTATGATTTGGGATTTTTTATTATAGAAATAAACATTCAAAAAATGTTAGAAAAATGAAAAGCGAAACAATTAAATAAGGACAAAATCAGTAATAGGTCATTCTAGATGCTGCAGGCCATGGCATATTAACGATGGCGGTCGTTCTTAACTCCATCATATTCGGTTAAATTGACAGGTGACGGTTTTTATATGAAACAAGATGGCGGACGAGGAAATGTACTGGCAATATCAACATTCGTGGTACGCATAACTGGATTATAATTTAGAAAACAAAAACAAGATGTTTGAGTTTCTGCAAGAGTGAAAACGATTATTTACACGCGTAAAATAGGTATTGGTGTATAATAGCATACTTACAGGTTTTTCTATATAAGTAATATATATATATATATATATATATATATATATATATATATATATATATATATATATATATATATATATATATATATATATATATATAGGTGAATGTTGGAATAGTTATAGGTAAATATAGGTATAGGAGTATAAGTAAAGTTATATAAAGTTATAGTAGATAAACATACAATTATGTCTATAAAGGTATATGCACAGGTACCCATATATGCAGATACAGGTATACATACACAGAGTGAAACCTGTCTTGTATGGCTACCTCACTTAACAGACCATCTATTTTCAAAACCATAAATTAGGTCTTTCCAATGGATTAGCCTTCTTTGACAATAAGTCCAGCCTTAGATGATTACCTCGTTAAGACCACACCTCACGCTGATTTGTAAAGACAATGTACACATAATACACACACAAGGACCTTCACACAACCCTCCCCCCGAACACATAGGCATATTGGTCGTTGATAATATCATTATATTAGAACACATGATTATATATTATCAATAGGTAAAGATATTATCGTGTCTAAACCAGATGTCATTCACCAGACAGGAAGATATTATCTAGTTTAGCGCATCACTACTGATAACTAGAAAGGCCAGTATAATGATGGGAGCAGCCATTCTATAATTTATTTATAATTAATAACGTATCAATGCCAGTAGCTATTTCTACTTAGATGATGACAAATTAGATAAGTTTGTTAGTCGTTCACCTGAAATATTACCTCTTGTAAGTTAAATAACGTGACATACTATAACATATACAGAGAGCACACATTTTTACTGATATCTATCAAAATATATATATATATATATATTATATATATATATATATATATATATATATATATAATCTAGTTAGTTGTTATAAGTATGTACCCCCCCCCCCATCTGTCTAGAACATTATTTGATGGGTGGATGATAAATGTTGGACAGGTTTTCACCAAAAATATCGTCGATAAATATATACTAAATTTTCTGATAACGAAATAAGAAACGACTTAGAATATAATATAATATTAAATGTAATGTACTCTCTCTCCCATGTGTGTGTGTGTGTGTGTGCGTGTGTGTGTGCGTGTGTGATGTAAAGAGAGTGGGGGGGGCATACATACTTATAACAAACAACTAAGTAGATCATTCAAAATACATGTGACTATTGGTTGTACAGTGAGGTGTATCCAGGCTGCAGTACACAATAGAAAATAATGTTCTAGCCTGAGGGAGTATGATAGAGACTAAATCCGTGGGGGTCACTTCACTAGTACATACAGGGTGCTGATGTGTGTGTGTGTGTGTGTGTGTGTGTGTGTGTGTGTGTGTGTGTGTGTGTGTGTGTGTGTGTGTGGGGGGGGGGGGTAGTCCGAACAACTACATGTCGGAAACTAAACAAACGTCTCTTGCTAGTCAGACATCAATTATTGAATTGTCTTCGATGTAGAACTGATCAGGAGAAACTTTCCTCACATTAAATGTGTGTATGCCCATGTTTGTTTCTTAGTTCGCTATAGTGGGGAGGGGGGAGTATACGGCTTGGTGGGTATGTTGGAATAGTGCCGGAAGATCTCGGAAGATTCAACAAATTGGTCATAGACAGGTGTGTTTGAAGATGCCATTTTGACATTGTATGGCCAATATAACGGTCCATAGCTGCTTTCTCATAAATAATAATATACTACAACATACTGTAGTAGTGTATTATATCTACTGATACACAAAATTTAAACACACGGCCGATATCGTCTTATATCACCTTACGTCGTCAATGTTATATATATATATATATATATATATGGCAGTAGGCCATATCCTAGTATATTCTATCTTTTAGTGAAATATACTGCCTGGCACTTTGCTAATATTACAGTATATTGCCTTGTAGTAAACTATATCAATAATATACTATATTGCTGGGTGATACACTATTTCTGAGAACATCCTATTTCGTCTGGTAACAAACTAAATCTAGTTGTGTGTTATATTACCTTTGTTTAATATACGATGGAGAGCAATATAGTTACCATTAATAACGCCTACATTAATAAATATATTTTATCTGATATCTTGTGTTAAAAGAAAACATTAATATTAATAATGAGAACGAAGAGAAATAAGAATGTTTACATCAACATCTCTTTGAATGATGGATGTAGCAGATGAACGATCATTGATGACATATCTTCCATATCTCACTCGATATCTCACATGTCGGATGGTTACCTTTATGCCTTCATGTCAGTTGAGTTATCAACAGGGCAGCCTCCATAGACTCCAATTACTCACCAAGCCACACAGCTGCTACCAGAAGTAGAGCTATATTGTAACCGAATCCGTACGACATGTCATCTTTGTCAGGTGTTCAAAGTTCTCTGGTGCCAAAAAGCAGACTATATGACGAGCTAGTCTGGTTTGTTTATGTACTGGTAAATACCACTTTGCCCTTTACGGAATAAATAAGCTAATAGTCCCACTCCGTGCTGAGAAATAAGCAGACGCGTAAACATAGAGCAACTCTGTTAGAGAGCAGCATTTTGTGGAGTTGAATTCCCAGCAGAAATCAACTTAA
The DNA here is from genome assembly GCA_025642065.1 of Paralvinella palmiformis. Classification (NCBI taxonomy): domain Eukaryota; kingdom Metazoa; phylum Annelida; class Polychaeta; order Terebellida; family Alvinellidae; genus Paralvinella; species Paralvinella palmiformis. Next base: position 5,368 of record JAODUP010000867.1, on the reverse strand, counting down.
TAATATAGTTGTACTTACCGGGCAATAACAGCGTACATTATCGGCTTGTTGGCCTTTCGCGTGTTCGGCTATTTTTTTCTCTCCCTCTCACCGGCTATTTCTCCTCGTTGCGATGTTCCTGAGTCTATCCATTTCGCCGTTCGAGTACACGAACGGCGATCGCAAAAGGAAGGTCGTTACCTTTGAGCAGTTTATTCGCTCTCAATGGACTTCAGTCGTCACAATGGCTGTGCAGATGGAGGATATAGAACGCTGTATTTTTCTTTCCGTTGATTAAATGCGCGGAATACACGACGCCGCTTGGCCAAAGGTAACAATACCACTGACAAACCGCGTGTCTCCGTCCAGTCAGAACAGCCGAATGATGTCCATCTGAGTCTACTAGACACTGACACTACCGACAACCTGCTCCCTGCTCGCACTCGTTCGACATAAATAAATTATACGACCAACTACACGTGGTGGCTCTCGTACCGGAGACGGGCGGACGAGCGGGGAGCAGTCTAATAGACATGGTAGAGAAGTGAGAGATATCAGGTGACAGAGGAGACACTGTAGAGAGGAGGAATATTGGGGTGGCAAAGAGATGACAGGACAGAGAGGTATGTCACCTGGTCTTGTAGAAGATTAATAAAATGTGACAGAGGAGAGGGACACTTTCGGCCAGAGGACAGAAATACGGTGTGTAAGAGGAGAGAGATACGGTTGGCAGAGATGAGAGACATGTTGTCACAGAGGGCTGGGGGAACAGCATGTGACAGAGGGTGGAACACGGTGTGACAGAGAAGAGAAACACGGTGTTACTGTATGTGATAGAGGAGATAATCACGTTGTGACACAGGAAGGGGAACACGGGGGGATAGAGAGGAGAAACACGGTGTTACAGAGGGGTGGGGGAAACAGCCTGTGACAGAGGATGGAACACGGTGTGACAGAGAAGAGAAACACGGTGTTACTATATGTGGTAGAGGAGATAATCACGTTGTGGCACAGGAAGGGGAACACGGGGGGATAGAGAAGAGAAACACGGTGTTACAGAGGGGTGGGGAAACAGGCTGAGACAGAGGGGGGAACAGGATCTGACAGAGAAGAGAAACACGGTGTTACAGAGGGGTGGGGAAAACAGGCTGGGACAGAGGGGAGGACACGGTGTGACAGAGAAGAGAAACGCGGTGTTACAGAGGGGTGCGGGAACAGGCTGTGACAGAGGGGGGAACACGGTGTGACAGAGAAGAGAGACATTTTGTCACAGATGGGTGGGGTAATAGCCTGTGACAAAGGAAGGGGAACACGTTGTGACAGAGAAGAGAAACACGGTGTTAGAGAAGGGGACTCGTGATGACACAGATGATAGAAATATGCTGTGACAATATGAGAGAGACAATATGTAATAGAGGAGATAATCACGTTTTGACAGAGGAAGGGGAACACGGTTGGATAGAGGAAGGGGAATACAGTGTGACAGAGTCACGGGAACACGGTGGGATAGAGAAAGGGGAACACGGTGTGACAGAGCATGGGGAACACGGTGGGATAGATAAAGGGGAATACGGTGTGACAGAGAAAGGGGAACATGGTGGGATAGAGAAAGGGGAGCACGGTGTGACAGAGGAAGGGGAACACGGTGGGATAGATAAAGGGGAACACGGTGGGATAGAGAAAGGGGAACACGGTGTGACAGAGGAAGGGTATCATGGTGGGATAGAGAAAGGGGAGCACGGTGTGACAGAGGAAGGGGAACACGGTGGGATAGATAAAGGGGAACACGGTGGGATAGAGAAAGGGGAACACGGTGTGACAGATGAAGTGGAACACGGTGTGACAGAGGAAGGGGAACACGGTGGGATAGATAAAGGGGAACTGTAATGTTTGTTAACACGCTGAGGGTATATAAAAGGCTTAGATTTTCACTTAGGTTAGAGAAGAACTTCTACGCCAGACCAGTCGGACGTGTATCGCTATACATGGTTCATATAGGTAGGATTTATTCAGTTATTCGAACCCAGAATAAAGCTGAGGTCAGCATCTGAGGTGTCGAAATGTTTTATATACAGGTTTCTTTTGGACCACAGAAAATTACTGTTGAATGTAAACTGTGGTGTCAAAATAGTTTATGATATGTATGTAGCAAGTCACCATTGAACCACACGCACGTGTTCTTTGTTGCGAGCTGTGGTATCAAATGGTATGTTTTTACGATGCTTCCGCTTTTTGTACGTAGCCTGCATGTAGCCGCTTTCCTGTGGGCGTGACATATTTGTCGCGTACGAAAAGCGAATTAGCTGGTTCCCACAGGCTGATGAGTAGACCAGACACATGCTTAGGTATACGCACACATCTATCAATATGTGGAGGTATGGAACATTTTATTTTTAGATTAATGTATGTATAGTTTTATGGAGGTAGGTTTCGAAGGATGTTTAGATATGGTGATGCTCTGTGCCTGTTGCCTCTTACTATGTACCCTAAAACACACATACACACACACACACACACACACCATGATTTACTTCAGCAACTCTGATAGATATTATACTTCTGTACTTCTGTATCTATGTCATGCTCCATTGATGAAAGCAATGACGGTGACTTTACCAGTATCGATATATATATATATATATATATATATATATATATATATATATGTAAATATGTATGTTTGTATATGTGGATGTTTGTATATATGTATTATATAGCCATTGAACAATACTCCCCCATCCCCGAACAATAACTCATATATGACAATACGTCTCCTAGACATTATCTTGTTACGTTATGTTTACTGATCGTCAACACTAATAAGGTTTGATAAATCTTAAAAGAGGAGACTTTGGATGTTCCATTTCAGTATTTGATACCCACCATTCTTATTATATAATAGCTTTGATACATGATACATCATCATCATCCCATTCCATAATTCCTCAGATAATATCCCTTCAGACATCATCCCTCCCGACTACATCCTCCATAAGACAACAGAATAAATAATTTAAAATGTTAAAATACTTCAATTCACGATTTAAAACAGATTTTAATTCAGCAGTAATTTGGTCATGTTACGTGGGAATGGTTCATAGTGTTGCTGTTAAATCGTTGCAAATAATGTGTGTGTGTGTGTGTATGTGTGTGTGTATGTATGTGTATGTGTGTGTGTATGTGTGTGTGTGTATGTGTGTGTGTGTGTGTATGTGTGTGTTTTAGCTGTGTATAATAAGGCACAGGCACAGAGAATCTCGAACCGTGAATTCAAACTCTGGACGTTTCTTCAGGGGACTGAATCCAGAGTGGCGACTTTTCTTGCTGAGACATGTGTAATGTCTCACCAGTCCCTAAGCCGCCAATCAAAAACAAAAAGCGAATCACCTACAGCCGTGGAGTTTGGGAGTAGAACACCCAAGTCAGATCACGGCAGTAGTGAGAATGTTTAGATTAATTATCTAAGCAGCCCTATTTATAGCTATTTTTTAATTGCTGTATCTTTCTTCAAAGCAATACTATATAAACCATATAACCCAATTGTCACTGTCTTCAAAGATCAGTTTTTACAACGGGCAGGCGTCATGAAGCGACTACTATTAAAACTGTTTAGCTTAATTGCTATTAAAAGACTGACATCTGTTAAATGTTAAAATACTTCAATTCACGATTTAAAACGATTTAATTCAGCAGTAATTTCGTCATGTCACGTGGGAATGGTTCATAGTTTGCTGTTAAATCGTTGCAAATAATGTGTGTGTGTGTGTGTTATATATATATATATATATATATATATATATATATATATTTATTTATTACCCCCCCCCACCGGCATAAAGGTTCTAACAGGACAATCTTCTATGCCTTTATCCTCAAACCATCATAACACTATGTTTATATCTAACAATGCCTTGGGCCTGACGCTATACAGTAAATTTTTATGATCTCGAACATTATTTATACACTAGTTAATTTTAGGGAAATTGATTGTAATATCAAATATGATTATTTAATAATCGCTTGCAACTTAAAAGTCAAGCTAATTATCAAAAGTCATTGTTGTTAATAATATTAAATTATTTATAATATATATATATATATATATATATATATATAATATAAAAATGTCAATATAACAATATATGTAACAAGTCTACTCCACGACCGACATAGACCACTCCCCCTTTCAAACCTAATGTTATGTATACACCTATTTAGCAGATGACATGTACAGGTAATTATCTCGAACAAAACTGTTAATTACATTGTTCTGTCTTTTATAATACTCCGGAAATCGGCGCAAATGTATTTCGGAGTTGAGAGTATGTGTTCCTGTGGGATGTAGATGGGGAGTTATCCTCAGACGACCTCATCCACACGCATCCCCCGCCATTTCTAATATCTGTCCCGTCCCGTGGCTGAGATAATCAGTCAACAATTTTCATGTGATGACGTCAGCAGGGAGCACTATTCTAACGTTCTTCCGGATGATATAACTGTCATCATCTAACTGACTTACATATTGAAGCTTTGCTCCAGTTTCTCTAACTTGTTTATTTATTATTTTTGTATTTTTGAAATTATCACTTATTTTATTATATCATTTAAGAAAATATTGTTTATATATATATATATATATATATATATATATATATATATATATATATATATATACTTCTAAACTTGTATTTTGTGAGGTATTTTTCGATATGGGAGACTACTGTGGGGTATTTTTAAATTGTGAGGTATATATAATAGCCCACAGTTAGTGTTTCTTCAACATCGTGAAGGTCCCTTGAACTATTTGAGCCACTTGCTTGCTTGTAGTTCGGGGAGTATCCCTAGGCTGTCGCTTGTTTGGCACAGCCTCAACTTTGAGCCACATGTTCACAACGCTGTTTTACATCGAAATTATTTTGTAGTCAGTCAATGCTACCCCCTGGCGAAGTATTGAAGGGAAATCTTTTACTGGCGCCATATTAAATCTAGCCTTTCTACGTGTAAGACTGTCTGCCACGTGCTTTTCCTTGAACTCACTTGACGATTTTGGGGTTCTAGTAGGTGATATCCTTTAAAGCCCACCTTAAACATATATTTGTTGCCCTTATTAAGTTAATGCTTGGTATAGGTTGGTTAAGCAATAATGTTTTTTTTAACTACTTTCGGCGGTGATATAGATTTTGATGGTTTGCCCAGTGTCTTTCTAGCCTATTGTTGAATGCATTCAGTAAGGGTGCCCTGACAACTGCCTCGGGTAATCCATTCCAGGGTCTACTACTGGCTAAATACATGCTAGGTACTTCGATAAACCGGCTTAGGCCACTGCAGACTAGGAATCACGTTTCTGTAGCGAGCTTTAAAAATTACCAACACCGCTCTCTGGAAAACT
>JAODUP010000866.1:132500-166002 GCA_025642065.1 Paralvinella palmiformis | reverse complement strand
TCTTCTTCTACAATAATACTGGGATAGTAGGTGTGTGTTTTGCAACAATGTTATCCCATCAAATTGTTTAAGTGTTTCTTCTTATATATATATATATATATATATATATATATATATATATATATATATATATATATATATATATATATATTAAGCCTGTTAAGATATTTTTTATTAAACATGATCGTACACAAATTTAAAATCCATCAACGTAATATATTGGTGATTTTAATACGTGATCTGATCATATATAGTTTCAGAAAGCTTTGATACTCTCGTCACTTCTGGAGGCAATTCGTACAACGGCATATTGATCAGTGAGAAAGACACCGTAGCAAGATTATTGGCGTTGTATATGCAAATATAATTTAGTGGGTTAATGGCGAGATCAATGGTCAGCTATCAACTTATAATAGTTTCTTTCTATATATAGTTTGTTTTATTTCCCGTCGTAAAAGAAGGACGTAAATAGTTCCGTCTATATACCCACTCATGTGGTGAATAGATACACTCAGTCGTATAACGTAAACGTTGTAATTAATCCCGAGATTTATAATTTCATAAACCAATTTTACGTGATAACCATTCACGTGGATATCATATATACAATATTTACGTACACACCTCATTTTGTGTTGTTGCCGTATCTTCAATGATTAGTATAGGCCATTACAAGAGTTTTAGCCGATGAATGGTTCATGCATGGACAAAGTTAGGGAACTAATTGAGTCCCTTCACCGTTTCATCATGTTCAGATGAATAGTTCGGAAACCACTGAAGCGCAAACAATATCTTGTAATAGTAATATTGTGTTCTCACATTTCTATGACCGATCAAGGATCTGGTTGGTTCGACGATATACATGTATAATGTTTGAAGCCATACCTTGATATATATGCAAATGCGTGCAACGAGCATGTTTATATGTCAGCATATATGTATATATCTGCGTGTATGGACGTGTCCTGCTGTGCGAGCATTAATAATTATGTCTATTTATCTGTATCACATTATGACTATTTGTCTGTCTTGTCGCACAGTATATCTGTTGAGTGGCTAACTAACTGGCTTGTACCATGTACATAACAACTCATAGTTGTTTCAACTTTATAAGCTGACATAAACCTGAATGACTCAGACATGATATAATGTTATCTGAGACTCATGGATCCGGAATCTGGCTAAACTGCTAAGGTGACCTATCCGAAGCCACAGTACCATGCGCATAAATAGCATCGGGACACTTACCCGGAGCGTCGTCCCGATTGATAAGTAGTAACGTGGTTAGACATATTATGCCCAACCCCCAAATGATTATACTACAATTAAAACAAAGAATTCATTACAGATATATAAATCCAAACGTCCAAATATCACCTGTTGACACCGCCTTGTGTCAGAATGAGTTCAGTATCCTAGTAAATAAAAGCACTATCTCTTACTGTTCGACTTACCTTACGTGCTAACCGTCGAATGCGTAGCCAATAACAAGAACCATCTCTTTTGTCTCCTGGAAATTAAGGCTTCCTAGGTAAAGCACGATGCCGGCTCGTGTGATGTGGAAATCATGTATTTCTGGGACAGTGCGAACTGTAGGAAAGCCAGGACTGTACGGAGTAGTCCGAGATGTCGTGCCGGTAGCTGCTTATGCTGATAATAGATCAGTGCTGGAAATATAACACACACACACACACTCAAACACACACACACACACACACACACACACACACACACACACACACACAAACACACACACACACATATATATATATATCGTTACATAGTTCAAACGAATAACTGACTGTGAAAACAAGTCCGTGAAATATGCAATTGTGTAATTGCTTTCAAGTAGAGAAACAAATATACCCTAGATATAATCATACGGAGTATGGTATAATTTTTAAATATGTGTAGGTTTTCTATAAATATGTGTATATGTGCGCATGTCCGTATTGTTCCGACTTCATTCTTTATTTATCTATTTAACTTATTAATCATTAATGCTTTAATACAAATTATTCTTCCGATAAAATACTCTCTTATATTAAATATTACGAACATAAAACGTTATATAAACTATTTAGATGCAGGGTGTATCTCATTCTGATTTAATTTCTGCTGTGCCTATAATTTAATATATATTATCTTTTTGTTTAATATTTCATACGAATATGTACTAATATTTTATATCCCTTTGAGTACTCCATTCGACGTTTATCATTACGTTTGTATTTATGTATAGGCATCTTAAGATATACAAACCAATAGAGCAATTCTATTGAATCTGTACATGAGTATTCAGCAACACTCATAGACGAGTTTGAAAATAATACTTTTGACAAATAGCAACTCACTTTTATTTAGTATCATAAGTTCTCAATTTCGAATATAATTTCATATTAAATTCTTGGCTTATGAATATATGCAAAAAATACTAAGAGTTCTGAAGTTTATCAGAAATTCAGAACATAGATGTACAAGGTAATAGTTATCTAAACTAAAGAAAGTATATAGATAAGAAATGATCTGTTATATGTATCAAACATATATCGAATATAAGTTATGGTAAAAGCGTTATCAAAAGAATAATTTTGGAATGTCATAGCGTCCTCGTTATTGCTGATCATAACGGTCTATATAAATGCCACCAAAACATTTTAATATCTTGAATAAAGCATTTTAAAAATACTGCAGCAAAAGAAACTTCATTAAGCTAATAAATATAACTAGGAGTGAAATGAAATGTTGAAAAATAAGAAGAAAAAATCTCAGGAAAAATTAAACTTCAGAGAAAAACTGTATAAATGTGTGTTATTATTAATCAAAATAAAATCTTCATATTTTCGTCATTAAAAAAAATGAATATAAACCAAATCTGTTAAGCAAGTGAACATTCTGTTATTGTGCAAATAATGCAATTGTCATATTCTCTTTCTGAGTGGAAATTACTCTATTTAAAGCCAATTATTGTAGAGTTTTATAGACATAACTCCATATTAAATATTAATAAAAAATAACTAGTATGCGTTTATGGGTCTGCGTTTATGTTTGTTTGTGAATGTGCGTGTGTGCGTGTGTGAATGTATGTGCGTGTGTGTTTGTGTATTTGAAACTTGGACAATGTTAGTAAGTCTGTAAAACTCATCAACCCGGGGATGTAATCTTTCTTACGTGACAAATGTGTCACGTCCACAGGTAATCGTAGAGGAAGCAAAGCTATAGTGACATTCTTCTAATTGATTGCACAGCCCGCAGTAAGCAACAAGTTTCCAGTCAACAACAATTTTGTTGTTGTTCAATCTCTCTGAGTTACAATAGCCCAACAATTGTATACATGTAAATTTACCTAGAGCCATACGATATATTGGGTGTTGCACCATATACTGAGATTCTGAGGCAGAAAAACTAGAACCGTTTATATGATATCGGCGAGCAAGGCAGTATAGCATCTTCCAATATGACGGCAAACGTACGTAGATATGAAACGCACACGCACACACATACACATACACATAGACACACATACACATACACTTCGCGCGCATACACACATACACACACACATATATCGCGCACACGCATATACACAAATTTACAGAAAACATACACCTAGTTAACACGAATAACAAACTCTTTGTGACTATATCTAGGGGATACTTCATAATCCTACACGGTACAATAATAGGATCACCTATTTCATATTACATAGTACTAATTGTACCAATCTTCGGTTTCTATCTGTACAGTTCTAGGGTCTTGTGTTCATATACATTACTGAAATCTCATTGCGTCCGTTTCGGCAAAAGGAGCAAGTTCCTGGTCCATATATCATTTCTAGCCATTGCTATTCTGCCATGTCTGTGAGCCCACTTTAACAAACAAAGCTTGTTGTATTATAATTTTAGTATGGGTATCTGTTTAAACTCAGTGACTCAATCGTATATTCCATAGACTTGCTCTCACACTGTTTTTTTTTTCTCCATTATAACTTTCACAATATAGCATATATATATATATATATATATATATATATATACTATTCTACCATTATCCAAGTCATTACGCCATAAGTCCATTCACTAGGTTCTGTAGCCGGATAGCATACAACAATCCAGTGTGACACTACTGTTATTCCCAGCACTGAGCTATCACCAACGTAAGCAACGTCCGGCACGACATCTCGGACTGCTCCTTACGGTCCTGGCATACCCCCAGTACGCCCTGACCCAGTAATACAGGATTTCCGCATCACACGAGCCGGCATCGTCGTTCGCCCAGGAAGCCGTAATATCCAGGAGACAAAGGGATGGTCCTTGTTGTTGGCTGCGCATTCGACGGTTAGCACGCAACTCGATTTTGACATTGGCTCGAACAGTAAGCGATAGTGCCTGTATTTACTAGGATACTGAGATCATTCTGACACAAGGCGGTGTCAACAGGTAAGATTTGGATGTTTGGATTTATATCTCGGTAGTGAATTGTTTATTTGGAGTTTAGTATAATCCTATTTTGTGATGGTGGGGGTGGGACGGTGCTCGATCGCTAACCACGCGACTATATTTGAATCGCCACGATGCTCCGGGTAAGTGTCCAGATGACCTTTGTGTCACGGCATCGTGGATCCGGATAGGGTCATGTGCCAGTTTAGCTAGATTAATAACAAATGAATCAGGAATGACGTTAGATTATGTCTGAGCTTTTCAGCTTTATGTCGGTCCATAAGGTTGACGAATACAAGTTGTTCTTTTATATGATACAAGCCAGTAAGTCAGCCAGTCAGCAGATAGTCTGTCCGCCAGACTGTCAGATAGACAGACAACTAGACAGACTGTATAGATACATAGACATACTTATAAATGCTCGCACTGCAGAAAACTCCCAGGCGAGTGCCAGACATGCAGACATTCAATGATACTCGCTGCACGCATTCATTTATATGTAGGTACGTCTGTGGAACTAACCTCATGTTTGATCCATCGTAACAATGCGTACATAATATTACTAAAACAAAAAATACAATATTCGAAGTAGGTGGATCATTTTCAAACACACAAAACCCTAAGACCAATTTTGTTGTCTAGCTGCAATATTAGTTCACATTTTAATCCACTTGTAGGATACTCTAACGCAGGCCATCTGGGTTCAGCTTACTGAATGTACCTGGAAATAACAATAGTCTTCATTTAGAATCAGGTCGTCGCTATTATAACATATTTGTGCTTCACTAGTCTTCAGCCCATTTATCTGAATACGATAACTAACGCTCTTTTAAAGGCCTGTGCTAATCAATGGAGAAATGGTAACAACACATAGTGAGCTATGTATGTAAAATATGTCATACATGACGTCCACGAGACTAGCTATCACGTAACTTTGGTTTATGAATTTATAAATCCCGGGATTAATTATAAAGTCTACATTATACGACATAGCGTATCTATTCATCACGTGAGTGGGTTTATAGAAAACGCCAATGTTACGATGGGAGACATGACAAACTGTATATAGAAAGAAAGTATTATATTTTGTTGCTGGCCCTGGAGCTCCCCATTTACCGACTAAATTAGATTTGCATATACAACACCAATCATCTCGCTTTCGTGTCTTTATAACTGGTCAAATCAGCGTTGTACGAATTGGGTCCGGAAGTGACGAGAGTACGAAACCATTCTAAAACTACGCACGATATGATCATTTGCTAAGATCACCCATATATAAACCGTTCAACCGTTGAAATGTTTTACGTTTATGTGTAATAAATTTTGTTCTTAAAGGGTTAAATTATTATGGGCAAATGAGAAGGAAAACTGAAATATTCTGTTGGGATAACCTTAGTGCAAGTCACACGCCAGATATTCTAATTATAGAAGAAGAAAATACAGTGTTATTATGAAAATAAACATTATTTGTTTGAAAATGTAACTGACCACCTCTGTTATACCTTAGATATAATGACTTAGCTTTATGTTATTGATGTATGCGATTCATAGAGCTGGCTAATTTTACCGTATATTCTCAAAATCTGTATCAACCAACGGATACATGAAACGTAGGCACCGTATAGTCAGAATTGTTCATCTAATCTTCTATGCTAATGCTGAAATGTTACCACAATAGCACTTTATATGATGCGGTTCAATCATGGCAGAGGGTATAAACTACGGTGTAGGGCACACAATTAGCCACTATTGATAAATACCAGTAATCGGTGATTGGACAGGACCACGGGACAATCTCTCACCTGATTTAACAATGTTACGCTTCGCCCAACCTCCACCCCATCTCTCCATCCGATAAGTCCTACATCTAGGCATCTGGCAACGGTCCACCCAATCTTCCCACAACCTTGTTGACAACATGCTTGGCCGATCACACCCTAATAATGGCTCAAATCATTAATCAGACGTGTTTTCCGGCATAATTTGGGGCAAACATTCATCAGAGTAATGGGTACATTGGCCATGGTGATAGAGATATATTTTATGCCTGTCAATCGTAATTGTTTGTTGTTAGCTTACTACTAACATCGGTTTTCATCAAAGGATAATAATAATAATAATATAATATTTATTATCATTATTATTATTATTTTATTTTGTTATTATTGTTATTAGGATTATACAGGGTAAGAAAATTCATACCCATTCTTTTGGGAGTATGTTGCAATAAATGCGCAATCACCATATAGTACACAACTTCTGGTATCATTTGCCTAGATAGTATGAAATAAAGTAAAGATCTTTGAATAAACGAGTATTGTTAATACATTTGTGACATGAATGCAGCTTGTGAATGGATCTAATTCATTGAATCCTTACACTTTACTGATTTCATTAAGAAAGAATAATCTCGGAAGTCAAACGCTTTGGCCATTAGAACATGTGCTGTGCCTTTCTAAAATGTTCTTAAGCTCCAGATATCTTTAAAATATCAGAGGAGCTTAATAAATCGAATTATTTCTTTATACCTTATCAATTAAATTAAAGCATCTCGGGTTAATTTGTCAGTTTACTATTTCATCATTTATATTAGCGTAGAAGAATCAGATATTCATCAGTTACTCTGTGGTATATGATAGTCATGTCACAAATAATTAGCTTGGAAATTGAATTGTATCTCCGTGAGAAAAAGGGAACATGTTCCGTTCTCTGAATATAGAGTCAAGGATACAGGAAATAACCCAGATAATAAAAACTTCAGAATTATTAGTCTGATCGATTGGGGTGGAGACACGTAGGATAAAGGTCATGGCTGTAATTGGAACCATCCCACAAATATGTATGTGACTGTTGGAATGTTTCTAACACTAGGTCTAGATAGAGAGAAATATTTAAATAAATGAGATGTATTACACGGAGTTAAGACTCCCCATTCCTAATTGGCATTGTTTAATGCTTTTGAACATCCCCAATCTGATATTTCCAAAGTTATATATTCTCTACTGAAATACCCTTGATAGATTAGCGACACCACACATCATTATAGTGAGAGCATTTATATTGATTAAACGTAATAGGTTCTGTCATAAGGATGCACAATTATTATTAAAAACTTGAATAGGTGTCAATTATTATCACAAAACGGATATCCAAATGGATTATTAGTAGGACGACCAAGTAAGTGAGCAAGTTGATAGATCTTTTCCTGATATTTTGTTGATTTGAAATTCGTATTCCGGATCTAGGCCAATAATGGTCTTACATATTCCAGCAACTGAACATTTTCAGCGTCGACGAATATTGTATTAAAACATCAATCCCCTTACTATGCTTACAAGTGATTAATCATTTCTGCTGTTCATTTAAAATTTATAATAATCGTTCTTTTCTCCAACATCTGACTCTCACCATTAATAAGTATCGGCATTAGTTGGATTCGAGCTGAGAACCACGATTCCTGTATTGCTCAACACTGCGATGTGATTCTACTTGGCATTTAAGTAATGAAATAATGGCCATTATATAATAAAGACTTTCAATTAATGTGTTGGAGAAGGACAATGTTAATATATCTGAAACACTGTCGAACACCTGGAAATCTTCAGTAACTATCACAATTAGGAACAAGGAAACGTGGACTAATTTAAGTGAAGCTGCTTTTAATGGCAGTCTGGATTCAGTTAAGTGTTCGTTGTCATATGATATAAAATAATTACAATTAAAGCTAATCTTTGAAACCCTGCTGATGATATTTACTCTCACACACACACACACACACACACACACACACACACACACACACACGCGCAAACAAACACACACACACACACACACACATACACAGAGAGACAAACACACAGACACGCACACACACACACACACACACTCATATACACATTGGCATTGGACAGTGGCATTGGACACGGCTCGCGCGGTTGGTGTGTTTTATATAACAACTTTAGTTGGATATAAAATTCACCTTGGTTGTATGTCGGAACATAATTATCTTTCCTACGTCCAGTTATGTCCAGTTTGTATTATGTCATTCAAGATTAGCTCTAATCTGATTGTCATAAATAACATTTAAGAACTACAATAGTTAGAATAGCAGACGTTAGGTCAGGTTTGAAAATTAAGCTAAACATTCTCACTACTGCCGTGATCTGACTTGAGTGTTCTACTCCCAAACTCTACGGCTGTAGGTGATTCGTATTTTGCTTTTGCTTGGCGGCTTAGGGACTGATGAGACATTACACATGTCTCAGCAAGAAAAGTCGCCACTCTGGATTCAGTCCCCTGAAGAAACGTCCAGAGTTTGAATTCACAGTTCTAGATTATATGTGCCTGTGCCTTATTATACACAGCTAAACACACACACACACACACACACACACACACACACACACACACACACACACACCCACACACACACACAACATATATATATAATATAATATATATATATATATATATATATATAATATATATATATATATATATACTATATATAATAATAACCACATTTTTTGCTGTAGCGTTTTGTGTGTCCTGGCTACTAGTTGACATATTCAATCCGGAAAAGTACAACGCCATCGATGACAAATCGAGTAAAGAAACAATGTTCCAGTTCTTCCTATATCAGAAAATCAATGTCGATACTTTCCAAGAGTCTCTCAGATTTCTCTGAAACAAGAATGTTCCTCATCTCTGGATTGTTGTGAGAAATCAATTTCAGCATCGATATCAATCATGTTACTTTAAAAGAATATGAGAGAGATAAAATTAAAAAAGAAAAGGTTTGGTATAAGGCAGAATATATGGAAGATTGAATTCTAGTTCGTCGTATGTTGGTTATCTGTAAACAAAAACACTCTTACCCACCGGGTATGTGACCATTAGGTTATTATTCCCGTGACTAGAATCCAGTCGTCCTCAACTCCAGGGCTCCTTTAGCAGGCTTTTATCCAGAAACCTTCCTCCTAATGCATTGCTGGCTTAAATGTTTCTAGAAAATAATAAAGTCGTTATTTTTGGATCGTTAGCTATGTATTTGTACCAAATGGCTTCTTTACAGTTATCTAAGTAATTTTCGGTAATTAGAAAATTTGTTTTTATGTAAATATTTTCATTGCATATCTTGTTCAACAATTATTTGAATTTTGAAAGCCATGGAGATAGAATGATTAACAGCTATGATTCTATTTTAAGCAAGTAATGAACAATTCTATAATAACGCTTGATTATTCAATCCCGGTAGCGTTGAAAAGCGAACAATCAAGATATATGCTAAAAGTGCTGTTAATTGTCTTTATTAGTCTGATTTTCTCGTTTTATGGCACCGCATTACTTCTGAGTGTGGCACCTTATGACGGATAACCTTACCAGTTAACGATGACAGATGTACTGAAGACCTAGGGCTCTAGTTGTGTAAATCTTCCCTCAAAAGGCCGCCTAAATGTCACGTCATTTATATACTGATGGCTTGTATACCAGATGTTCTTCTTCTTCTGTTGTTTTAGAGTAGGCTGACTGTAGGCGTCTACTCCCGTCAGTTAAATCACGCCATTGTTAGATATAGCTTCGGGGATGGAAATGGCAGGTTCATCACATAGACGGTAATTTGACCGTACTGCATATGGTCTCTTTTGGCTGCTAAACTTAGAGCAAACTCATCAATATGGTTATTTAAGTTTACCATTAACCGTAAGCGGTGAGTTGAATATATAACAGATAGTAATCTGTATTTACCGATCTACTCTGCAGCAGTTACACTGAAAACAGTTAGGTCAGTGAGTGAGTGAATCAATGAGTAACTGAGTAAGCCTGGACATTATTACTATGTGAAACATATATCCGGGCATCGATCTTTAAGAAAACATCCTTCAAACATAAGTATGACTAGGATTTAGCCATGGACCCGCTCTTTTTCAGGATCATTCTCTAACCAATAAACTTTCGGAGTGCCCATATACTGACCCCTATTGTCATTGTATATGCATACATGTAAATATGTGTGTGTGCGTGCGTATATATATATATATATATATATATATATATATATATATATATATATATAAATCTTTGTTTTTGATCGTATGTATGTGTCAATTTATGTTTGCTTGTGTTGGTGCGTGAAGTTTTGTATGGTTGGCAGCTAGTTTCATACAGTGCCATATTTCCTTGATGTTCTAACAATGACCTTTCCTGATTAAAAATTGGCTGAAATGGTGGGCATAGAAAGCTGGTACAATTAAATATTAATAATGTAATTTAACCATTTACTTGGGATGTATAAAACTCTATAGTGATAGATTTCCTAGCTTATTTTACAATAGGTTTCGCATAGAAGGGTCTACCAGCTCTGGAACGCTCATACGCGCTCGGCTTAATTTTGTGACGACTGTGTTGGTATATATCATGCTGACTGAAATAGGTACCTACCATAGTTAACAACATTATCATCATTACCATCATCAGTACCGCCACCACCATCATCAGCACCACCACCACCCCCACCAATTATACTTCTATCCTCAACAACACAGCGAGAATAATGAACAACATCAAACAACATAGAGAACAACTCCATCTCTAGTCACTTCACCAGAACCAACATAATGACCCCGGTATCACCCGATATCGTCGCATTCATACTATCCCCTGTCCCACGATAACTATGACCAGAAACACGATATTCTTGATAACCTCGACAACATACACCTGCACTGAAACACCACCAATAAAAACACTTAAAATCACCGCTGACGCCACCATTACAATGCCATAGACCCCATCACACTCACTCTTTATACATTACTCATCGCCACCTCAAGTATAACCGCATCTCCTATAAATCACTGTTAAGATTGCAAAAGTAATATCTCTAGAAACACACGTGTTGTCCAAAGGGAAATATAAGCTTTTCGTGGTTTATACTGTACTGGACTTAACTATCAAATTGATCACACCTATAGTACCAAGAGTAACACAGTGGGCATGAATCAGTAATACCGGCATCATAATAGCTAACCTTCATACTGTTTGTCCGTCCAGGATTGCGATATAAATGTAGCATCCTTATTCTTGTTTCGTATTTTATTCGTCAACCATCACACAGTTGATATGACAACGACGCTTCCGATTTGCATAGAAGACGAGGGCATTTTTCATTAATATTAAATTAGTCAGCTCCGGACCGAGGGCGGCGCTGTTATGAAGTTGGCCATGTAAAAAGACGAATTGATCGACGGATGGAGAGATTGGAAGATGAATAGACCCATTACTGGAAATAGCCGAGCACCAGCTGGGAAGAGCATGTCACCGAGCAGTGAGGGGACAAACTGTCGAAATTAAATCAACAAATCCAAAGTGGGTGGAATTGGGGGTATGTTTGGGGCGAGAATGGCAAATAAGGTGAACATAGATACAGGAAAGTCGTCATATCACAGGCATATCAACACAATGATATAAACATATGAAAGTATTCGGTCAATCGTATATGGTAATGCACGTATTTTACCCCAAAGGTGTTATTTTTTTCTTTATTCTTTATTTTTGTTATATATATATATATATATATATATATATATAATTAAAAAATAACGAATATTAAGAAAATAACACTTTTCTTTTTAATGGTTGATATTATTGTGCAGTATCGTTTCCAATTGCGCTCTTTTTAAACTTCGACTGATTCCAGAATCTAATCTACTACCATAGCAACGTTAGAAGTTTCGATATATCTCTTTCTCGTCTCCGCTCATTAATTTTTATTATGTCTGGTATCGATCACTTGATATACACCAGCAGTGCTCTGGGTTGCTCTCTTCAACAGTTCTCGGTGTATTATCCATAAGGGGCGCAAACCGAGACATTTCTAAGTGGCGTCACCTTATTGCCCACAGCGGTGTCCTATTACAGGAAAGGTGACAACCCAGGCTGGAGTAATACCATCTACTCCTGTCTATTGTTAACTGGACAATGGCAAGAAGAAGATCCGGCTAATATTTTGTTGTGGAATGGAGATGTTCTTCTGGGTATAAGTGCTGCTGATTTGGACTTCACTTTTAGCTATTCTAGATTGGCCAAGGGAGTCGTAATAAATGGCCGACTGCTTGTTTATCTTAAACATGCACGTGTTTGGTGGTGTTATTAATAAGCATATGTGTTAGAAATTAAATAGCTCTGCAATGCCATCTGAATAGGGAAATCTATAATGTAAAATCAAATAAAACTATCTTAAATCTTTACCAAAATTATTTTTACCAACATCTATTTGACTAAAGAAAGAAACAATATTACTTGCATATCGTACACACATATGTTGCTACTATTGATATTGATAATCAGCATGGTGCTTAGGATAATGGCAAAGGCTAAACGAAATGCTTTCTTAGCGAATACCGCAATAGAGATCACACCGTTTTATTGTTTTCTCCTTGTTTAATTCATATCAAATTTTGCACCATCAACTCCTCCTTATTACCTCTGTGCATCTATTAATCCATGAATCAACCTAGTTATCTATCCATGCATACATTCATCCACCTATCCAGCCATCCATCAATCGATCCATCTGTCTAGGGTATCGTTACGAAGTCGTCACTTTATGTATTGAATACCGAGGAATGCGTTGAACTGACGTTGTTGATTTGATCATCACTGACGCGACCGTGATCAAGATGTTCGTTTTCTTTTCAAAGTTTTGTCTTCTGATCGAAGTCGCTGTTGGAATTTATTGACATTTTACCTCATACTTGGTTGGAGACGTGCATATATGTTTATGGCTCAGAAGAATAGCCGAGCTTATAATCAATCACTCGATTGGGTTTTCTTTTAGTAGTAATGCTGAATGTTACTCATGTTTTAATAGCATACGTTTCTTTTTATTCTTGCCTTTTACAATATCACCTATTATTTCTTAGTCAGTTTTCTACAAACTGGAGTTGTTGCACTCAAAGATATAGCACTATATGACGATTGTTGTGAAGAACTATTAAAATGAATTTTTTTGGTACTTAAATAATACCCTTGCTATAACGAGGTGAGCATTAAATATTTATTCAAATCACTTCGGCCTTTCAATATACATGAATTACTGAAACAGCTTGTGACGTTTCTTAGTAAACAAATACCAGTGACTAAAAAATAAAAATAATTTACATATCTGTGAGTATCTCAGTTTATGAATGGCATAACTTGGTAGTACTTAGTGTAGTCAATCTATTCTGCCACGTATATATTGTTAAGCAGTGCGTAATTATTCTACAAGTGATAATAATAATATGTAAAGTGCTTTTATTAATACATTTTGGTTGCGCACTTAAAATTCGACATTTTGTTCATGCTTAGTAATAGATAATCAAGCTTTGAACAGTTAATCACCATTCCTAGCATTTGCCTGTTACATATTATGTCACACTTGACAATGAACATAAATCTTAGCATATAAGGACATTTGTTATCTTTCATATATTTTGCAGTAATTTCTTCATATCGCTTCGGCAAACATTAAAATACTGGCTTTGGAGCAGCGCAACTAGATATCGCTAACATGTATTACTTCTATTGTTTAATACACGTCAAGTCTATTATATAACGAAAATATGAAAGCCGATTACAAAATAGTTATTTCCTTTCCTTTTTTTATTAAATATGTTTTCTCTCAAATTTAAATACAATTCGTGAATATCCCAAGAATGACAGCATAAATATATTCCTAATAGCAGCAAAACTTTGATACCTCGTAGAATAACACATTTGCCATATTTAGAGCTTTAGAATCAATTTCGTGGCTGCCATTTACTAAGCATTAATAAATAGACGATTACATTAATACCAACTATGACGCTATTTATAAGGCAGGACATTTCCTTTATTAAATCATCCATGATTTCAGGAGAAAATATGTTTTAGAACAAGAGCGTGGCCTTACTCATTTATTATTATCTGACCCTTTTAATCCTAAGTGCGTATCCAGCAGAAATCATATATAATTAATTACAGCTCGTATTTCTATACAAAACATTGATTCACAAAACATGATAACCGGATGTGGGTAACGTAAGCCAAGCCGATGAGCCTTGGACAGTGTATGCCACAATAGTGGAACTAACGTATTGATAGCCTTACGAAAAGACCTTTGTCAACTCGGGACAGCCAGTGTCCTTCCACATAGTTCATCCATAACGATAACTACTTATATACAGATCGGCATAAGTCCCTTTCTAAACCCAGAACTAGTGAATTGAACGCCATAAACAAAAACATATATTATCACATGACAGCTGATTAACAATTCTACATTCTCGACATACTGAGATAGAGTACAACGCATCATAGTCCATGATCAGTCAAATGGAAAGAGGTGTGGAAACATAGGCACACAGCACCAGGATTTGCATTTAAAATTTTCAGATAGTGCTTAGATTAATGAACACAATCACCAACAGGCACATACACGAATACACGAATATATATATATATATATATATATATATATATATATATACTAGATTAGTTAATATTACTCGTTCGAAGGCAGATCAATGAAATAATTACAATTCTAAATGTTTAGCAATAATTCGGTACACTGTGTTAAACGCATATCAATATGTTGGTTAACTGTGATATAAACAACGACACGTCAGTTGTTAGTAGAACAAGTTCGCATCCGGCCCTTTGACATGTGTCAACAATCCCAGTAACCTCTTGTGTCGTAATTGTTGTCATTAGCAACATCGATAAAGGAAAATTTAATCCATTATACGGTGAGGACCCACAAATCAAACTTGATTGAATCATGATTATAGGGAATCTTTAAAATAACGGATTTTCAGTATGTTATTTAACATGTGAATTAAGCTTAGCCAATTGTTAATAACCTGTGGTCCAATATTACATTTAGAATACGTGGAGCGTTAATGGAGATAGTGATTTCCCTCAAATGTGGAAATTGCTCTTTAATGTTACTTACAGGGTAGGATTTAGACGTCATGACATGTTAAACAAGGCAACATGTTACACTGTTTGTGCTATGGCAGACAGTGTAACATTTATTGAACCTTATATTAGACTGTGACTATTGTGATACTAAATGAGTCATGACAGATATTTATCTGTCATGACTTGCATTAAGAATTTGGTTTGCACGTTCATCGCATGTGACATTTATGTTATCCCACTAACAATGAAATAGACGATGAATGTCTACTAGCGAACGAGGTTGTCTGTCATCTGTCTTGATACATTAGTCTGTACAGTAAATAATCATAATGCTAGATGATAATACTAATACTATATAATAATAATCATTATTTAATAATTTATATTTAATAATTTATATTTAATAAAGCGCCCTTACTAGCGGAAGTCATTCACAAGCCCTGAACAAATGTAAATGTAAACTATTAGACACCTTTACAGGTTAAGTAATATATTTTGTTCATATACGTTTTTTTTTTTATATATATATATATATATATATATATATATATATATATATATATATATATATATATATATATTTATAATAGGATGAATATCCTGATTATCTGACCAGGTCAATGATGCTTCTTTTTAACAACTCTGACTTGTGACACAACCCTTTATAATGGAGAGTGTCCAGATAAAACAGCCTGTGATAATACACAACCTGTCATGTTAACGAAATTATATTTAAAGCGTTTGACGTTTTTTACAAAACATTCCAGTAGATCTTTCCCAGCACAGGAAAATGTATCAAATAGTCCAGTATATTTAATGCAACGAACTGAACTAGAGAACGATCCCAATCGGCATTAATGTTACGGTGTTATCAATATAAACGCAGGCAAGTAACTTGATAAATTAACGACATATTGCCAAAACTACAGCTAAGCGCCTGTAGCAGCCATAACTATGATATTTGATCATCAGTCAGAGTAATCCACTTCTGGTAGTTAGTAGCCCGTACTGGTGTGACTCGAAATTATGTTCATTATTATGTTGCACTGACCGGAAGTGGACGTAATGGTGGACAGACAATAATAGACAAGCAGCCAATCTTTTGCCTATCAACTAGAAATGAAGCGTGTCATGTGCAGTCCTAACTCATTCAATGCATTATTAGTGATGGAATGAGAGATGATATGGATTAGTGAATCGCTTACGAGAGGACCAATGAGCATGCTGTAAAATAATCCGATGGGAAATTGGGCTAATTATCGGCAGGGTGTGTTGGTTAGCTAAGACACGTGGTAGAGGTATAAGATACTGTCGAAATGTGTATCATTGACCAAGTAAAGTTATTATATGATGCATAGCACGGACGAGATAAGTCTCATATTTAAGCTTCAACCTTGCTACCGGTACATCCTCATTAAGCGAGTAGATATATTGCGGTTGATGGTCGAACTGCGCCATTAACAGTCAGTTCTTGACCGAAACAATCGCTGAACAACCATATAAAGGAGAGAGTGAGTGAACCTCTGATTCACCTACTGACCAATCGGCTGTTTAACCGATTAACTGACTAATTCAATAAGTCGGTGAAATTGAAGATACACCAGGGAACAAATGAATCACTAATTGATTGAGTTGAAATTTAAATACCGAACACCGCAAAGGTGATAGGTTAAAGGGTATATATAATGTATGATTTTTTAAAGATCCGTCAATATACTGTTTATAATTTGTATTAATCTGAATCAGTAGAAATGTATATATATGTTGGCTGTTCTTGGGCTATTGCTATTATTTGTTAAAAGCCAAATCCCAATTCATATTATACAGATTATATTGAATGTATGTGTGTTTGATACTTGTTGGACTCATATAGAAATGTGTTTTTGTAGCTCCACGATTTGTTTGTATAATTATAAGCGAATAAGAAAATTGTGCTTTTTTAAAATAGCATATAAAAATCGTCATTGCCAAAATATTGAGAATATTTTAATTAGTAATAATTCAATATGCTTAACAAACCGCTGGAAAATTATTAAATCAGAAATTATTCCTGATGAAACAGAATCGATAACAGAAACGTTTATGGTTGTAAATAGAATGATCTAGTTTTGAACGTGGCCATTTTTAGGAAAACAAACATTTTCGGTCCCGAAACGGCAAGCCTTTATTAATAAGTGACACTTATTTTCTCCATTAATAACAATTATAAAACCATTGCAGTAGCTGATTCTGCGAATAATGCTCCTAACTAGTGTTAACAACCGACTGCATTGATAATTAAATAGTCTGTGTGTCTGACAATATGTCAATAGACTGAATTGGAGTGGATAAAATATTGTCTTCGTATTAAAGAGATCTGTATAAGAGCATCTCTGTTTGCTGATGCTTAAAATGAATATCTATTCCCAGTAGACAATCCACAAGAAGAAGGCTGGTGAGTGGTAGAGACTTCAGTCGATCAAATTATTCTGTTTTTGTTGTGAATAAGGACTACCCTGGTTTGCTTCATGAGGCATTTTGAACCAATCTTCTGGTTAGTGAAACGGCATTCCAAATAGAATTACTGGATCTTAGCTATCTGCCCACCCAACATAAAATAGCACCTTCATCCTATCATGTGCAAAAAAAATGGCCGTAAAAACAGTCATTATCATTATCATCATCATCATCATCATTTTCTCTCCAAACATAAAATCTTCAATAACCCCGTGCAAATTTTACGCAAAAAGAGTAATATATATATATATATATATATATATATATATATATATATATATATATATATATATATATATATATATATATATATACCATGAGTCTGTGTACTTGTGAATGTTAAATACATTCACAGCGAAAATATATCATAAGTATTATTATAAATATATATATATATATAATATATATATATATATATATATATATATATATATATATATATATATATATATATATATATATATATGTACCTAATACAAGAACAGCAGTAACAATGTATTCCGTGTCATTATATATCTTCGTAATGCACACTTACTATAAGACAATAGATTTATATGTACATAATCAAGTGAGTTGTCCATTGAATAATAAATGAGTAGAATGTTAGGTTTCACTGATAACGATAACAGGTTCTTGACTATAATCCAGTAATGAGAGGACAAGATTCCTTGCGGGATGTGACTCGTAGTAAATAATTATAGCCACATGAATCCTGGGACACGTTAGATTGCTGTCAACAAATAGCCATCCATATCCCGCAGCCATATCCCGACTTCAACAGTCAAAGGCCAACGAAAACAAAGAGAATTAAGCATTACCCTCGCTTATTTGGTTAACGTTTGATGCTCGAGGTCAAAGAGACGACGACGAAGGATGGCCACGGTTATCCATTCCTTCAAATAGCGCCGTGGAACCACAAAAAGGCAGCGCAGTCATCGAATGAGAACATCAGAGAAGGCTTTTGTTGCTCCGTTACACTATTTATAAGCCGGTGTACCTTACTTTGACCTGATACAAGCAACAGCACGTCATTAGTTGTTATAAACTGTCTATGTGGTCAGCTGTATGAGACTGTGCCAAACAAGCGACAGCCTGGGGATACTCCCCGAACTACAAGGAAGCAAACAAGCAAGCAAGCTGTACCCATGTATTAAACCCCGAAGAATACAATTATTGTATGATCATATTCGTAACAGGAGTTTGGTCATGAATTTATTATTTAAAGAAAGGATATTTTCGAAGCAGCCTTCCAATGGAAAATACTTTGTTCTAGAAAACGATGTCGTTATTACGACTCATATTTGTCTTACGGCTTGGGTTGACTTGTTCCCGATTTAATGACATTTGCCAACCTCACTAGCTACAAAACCACAATGGCTGTCTGGAATTCCATTAAAATGCATTTAGTAAACCAATTATGTTCATCGTTATTTTCATCATATTAACGTTTATAATGTTTTTGTGTTTGGATTATGTTGCATGAAATAGCATATTTTGGATCCAATGCCATGAATACCCTATCGTTCATGTATTATATTTTCCTCTACACTTAAGAATTTCATTTATGCTACAATAATAACATGAACCTATACTGCTACGTCTGCATTTACTGCTCCTACTATTGGTGCTACTGATTGTTCTACAACTATTACTACGACTGTAAAGACCATTCCTGCTCTTAAGACAACTGCTGCTAATATTAGTCTTATATTTGGAACAATCTTCATCATTATTACAGTTTATTAAACCACCACTACTCTGTGATGATTGTAACAATTATTGGGAAAATACTGACCAACAAAATCAATAACATGGCATTACAACGTATTCCCGACGTTTTCCCCTCAGTAGTAAACTAGCTTCATAAACATTTCAAATAGATAAAGATAACTTATCATACACTGCTAGATATGTGATGTAATACCTCTGATATCATATAGCTAATATTAAATATTAGCTTTATGGCGCAGGCTTAGTCTGTCTCACAGCAATGAATTATGTAGCATGGAAGATTGATTAAAATGGACAGAAGCGATCCATCGTGGACAATGCCCGTCCTTATGGCGACAGCCATCTACCCAAGGTCAGTATTCTGTTTTACATTTCACGTCTCTGGAGAGATGTAGTGCATACGCGAACATCCATTAGCCAACGTCCCCATTGCATCACCGGGACAACATCAAGAATGGAGCCTTAATGAATTAGGTTAACAAGTCAGAGGTTTTGTTCACAAGTGTCAGTTGTCAGTACTGCATTATTTTGATTATTCACAAAGACATAGTTGGCAGTCCTGTTAGTTACCATGTTAATATGATTGCGCAAAATGAAAATTCTGAAAGAGAAATCGATTAAATACCGTTTCTTTTATAAATATACCGCAAAATAACGATGTACCGAACAAGGACTAATAATATCACATCATTCGTATTGTTATCCTCGTGGCGTTTATCGAATATATAATATGATACGCACGCACACGCACACACACGCACACACACACACACACGCACACGCACACACACACACACATACACGCATGCACGCACGCACGGGTATACACACGCACGGGTACACAAGCACGCACATACACCTACGTACACATGCACACACACACACATAATATACACATATATATATATATATATATATATATATATATATATATATATATATATATGTAAGCTTTTCATATGTTTTATTTATTTGAAAAAGTTTGGATTAAAGAAGTTAAATACTCTCTGTTCCACCTCTCTGCCTACTCAGCTATCCTTGCTTTTGCCTCTCTCTCTTATAATATGTATTGAAGCTCAAACAAAAGTACACAACTATTCTTGTAATGAACACAATTGCTGTATACTTTAAACAAACTAAGTTGATTTCCAGCGACCTGCACAACATTTATCAAACAATAGCTAGTTTTACGCTATTCGAATTCTATTTTTCGTATTACACTGATGGGAGCAATATTAACTACTATTTTTAATACAACATTTACAGACTATACTGCCTATAATCGCTGAGAATATAATAAAAACAGTCATAATTTACATATTAAATCACATACTACAGTATAATCTTAATATGCATAAATTAGGGTTTCAGCATCAACACTAGTTCAAAATACACGGTATATGGCGTGGTAACCTTTGAACTGTTATTGTTTTTGAAATAAAATTCACAGCTAGGTGACTTGTATATATATATATCACAGCTCAGTGTCTATTGTTGCTATACTGGACGTTGCCTATGACACTTTGTCGATGCAACCGAAACAAAGTCGTCACTAATTCTGATGAAAATTACCATCGAAGACATAAAGCCATTCACTTTTGTTAGAGTTGAACTTAATTATCTTATTATTATAATTATCTGTTCTGTTAATTTTTCTATCTATTTACCTACCTAGTATATATATATATATATATATATATATATATATATATATATATATATATATATATATATATCCATCTAAGCTGTTCGGTCTTTCTTTCTAACTATTTAATAATCCACAAAATTACATATTCATTTGTCTATATTAATTCGATGTATCCATATATTACGCATTTTATTAATATAAAGTTAATAATCTGAGGCTTAAGTTGATTATATTTGGTTATTTTGTATTTTTGTTTTTTATTTTTAATACATAACTTGACACCCTATGTCATCGCTCTCTTCTTCTCATTTATTTTCTCTCTTATATGATAATACATATTTATTAATACTAACCTATTGTTAAGGTCAGTGACTTGGCTTACCTTCCCATCGTGGTAATGCCATTTTATTTAGTAATGCATTCATGTACTGGAAATCACAAAAATTAAATAACATATAATACAAATACTTTGATCACCATGCTAATACAACCATTTAATGGCACAACTGTTCATGTTGAAAATTTAGCTAGTTTGTAATAAACTATCAGTCGGTCTGTAAAACATCTTGATGCTCTTGTTCTTACGGAAATTATTTGGTGATATTACTTCAGCTGAGCATTCATTCGATTATGAAGCATGAGTTAATTTAAAAAGGAGGGGGAGCCGGCATTTTCATTCCTGAATTTTTTAATTATACAACAAATATGCCCTTTCAGGCTAAGTCTATTCAGAATTATCAACTGACCTTTGTTTTTGGAGTAGAAGTATTCGCGTGTAACGTGTATACCGATTAAACCGAGCTAAGAAAAAATGATCTTAATTTCTTCAATGAAGTTTTGAACCTTGTTGACCCTCGCTCCACCAACGATGTCCATCGGTTGATCATAGATGACTTATACATTTGGATTGCCCGAGGAATGCTGATTATAAACAATTAGCTGAGATTTTCAGATCTGCCAATCTCAGGTAACATGTACAAAAACGAACACACAGGCATCGTCAAATCTTAGGTCCTGTCTTCTGCTGTGAATATGCTTTTTAACAATCAGCTTGTCCTACCAACTATTAGCAACACCAGAAAGATATAGTTCATTCGTTTAATAAGTTCTTCTGTCAAAAGGTATTAAATGAAAATAAAGGGTTCCCTCGCAGTACTTTATTACAAGGCGTACCATAGACAAAGGGATCCGTTCTGTCAATGATGGATACATTCAAACCTCTTACAAAGATTTATATCAGACAGTTGCTAAAAGGAGAACCTAATGTTGTGTGCAGTTTACCCTATGCCTACGTGGCTTGTGAAAAAGTGTGTCTGGGTGTTCTGATAAGCCCAATTACAATGAGAGTTAGTGAATCATTATCTCTGAGTGGTTTCTCCGGATCAGTGAAATGTTGCCCTTGCCATGATTTTTTTTAAACAGTTTGGAATGTACATTCTAAGTAATGACAGGCCTGTTTCAAAAACTAACATTTTTATCTAAATTTTATTGAAAGGGTAGTTACTTATCGTCCAAATAAATATTCAGTAATAAACTCAGCGAATCATTTTAGTCGGCAGATAAGATATGTCACAGCCCTGAAGCTGCTCAGAAAGCCAATGCTACTTGTACTTGTGTACTTGGTTCGTGCATTTGATACAGTTGACCGTAATATGCTTTTCTCTATGTTCAAAGACATGTTACTGGTATCCGCTGCTTTTCGCAATGCATTCCCATCTTCCCGATATTACTATACAACGATATGGCATTAGTTATTACTTGAATGCCGGTGTTCAGAAATATTTGTAAGGTTTGCAATGTTTGAATGGTATGAATATTAGTCTTATAAACCGGCTCGGCTTACTGCTAATTAGTAATATGTATTAGCACATTTCTTGTTCCTTGCCCAAGATTTTGTTTTCCCCACATATTTATTCTTAATAAAGTATAACTGCACACGCAATACATTTTTTCAGCCATACACTGTGAAGTTGACAAATATCAATACATACTGATGAAATACACATTACTATTATCTCAAAGTTGTGTGGTCACCTTTTGGTTCTGATATGTAATGAGCGTGGAATAACTATTAATAGTAAATATATGTGAATGCTCTTTGGATATATCCATTCTGGCTAAACACCAAATGATTAAGAGTAACTCATTAATCCCTAAATTCACAGAAATACCTAACTTCACGTGTCAGATCATCTCCAAATTAATTCACCATACCACAGCGAAGCAGCGTGGCTTCACTTGACGCATTTTAATATATTGACCTGTGTGTGTGTGTGTGTGTGTGTGTGTGTGTGTGTCCGTAGTTCGTAGTTATATATTATGACCTGTTCACACGATGCACGCATAGTACATTAAAAATGTTATGAATATAATATACATTATAAACAGAATGAAAAACATATACAGTATGAACAGTTTATAGATTGATCATATTATATATATATATATATATATATATATATATATATATATATATATATATATATATATATATATATATATATATATACTATAAACAATATATATCAACATGATATACTTTATATGCAATATGAATATTATATACAGTTTCAGCATGATATAAATTATGGACATTATATTTTGTATGAACAAATAATCTTAATCCAATTCATAAATTAAACCAACTGATGTAAATGAAATGACTTGATGTATGTTGCACACCAGCTCAAGTGGCGCGACTCTAGCTATGACAGAAGTCACTTTGAACCCAAAGCTGATCTTTGGATGAAACGCAATATGTAATTTATTTCAGCCTCTTGGGTACCGTGGACAAGTGACTCGGAGACTCAAGCAGGGCGTCAAATCAGTCTGTGGCGTTTCGTTTTTAGCATAAACATACATGATTAATGATGAAATTATATGTACGATATGAAGTGTCTTTTCGGAAGTTGTTACTGGTGATGTGATCTTGCGGATCATGATACAAAAGATTTCCACACCGGGAAACATCTGATCTACGAGGCTAAACTTTGAACTAGATGTATACACTTATTGGAACATGCTTGGTTTGGCAGGTACAAGAAGATATAGAAATACTATTTTCTGAACCAATGTGTTCACATCTAGACTTGATATAATTAAAGCATGTTCCACCACCAAAAGCAGATTCTGGGCTGTCATATTTGGTCATATCAATGGTGTGGTGGGCGGAGCAAGATTCGGAGATGTCACAATTGGCACTGGTGATTGTGGGGTGGGTATTGCAGTAGACATCAGAGAACTGGTGGCTTAGGAGACGCTGCTTAATTGGGGGACATGAACTACAAATTGATTACTGTGAGTGCGAAGATTCTGGACTATAGTACGTTGTTTGTTTGTTGTTGATCTTGGTGTGCAGTGTCAATCCATCTTTTGCTAACAATGCACCTGATTTCAGCACTTGTTGAGCAACATAGAGAGCTAACCAGTCCTGAACCAGACAACTTCCTTTCCGAAAACTCTTATGTGTCTTCTTCAACGGAACCTCATCACGAGCTTTAGATGCACCGTACTACTCATTTCAGTTTATAAGGGCTTCATATGATCAAATAACACCTGAGCATCACTTTGGCAACTAATCAGTCTTGGGTCGTATGCTTGAGGCAACTCCCTTGCTGTTTACTGAAATGGTTGCATCTCAGGCATCTGAATTATGGCTTCAGATGGGACCCATCTGATGTCTAGTAGTAGAGATTTAACTGCGATAAAGAAAGCTAATGGAACTGTTACTGGTCCACGTTCCAACAACTATTAAACACTGAAGGTCAATCAGTCCATCTGAAACATAACAGTTCGGATGCATTGAAGGTGTTTGCTCTGACTTGTCTCTTGCCCAATTTGGATTCAGGTTGCTCAACATTTCAACACTAACAACCGTAATCAATAAACAGTTTAAATCTAAATGTGTAATCCCCCATTAAACCAGTTACACTCCCCATTCAACAATGCTACGGTATAAAGTGATGACGTCCAGATAACATCTCACAAATGGGAAAACATACACACAGAAAATGCCACTTTTTAAAATAAGTAAGGGGATTGTTCATATTTTCAGTAATGTTGACAAATATGGACGTCACCACGGTCTGGTATCTGCGCAAACGAATTATATATAAAAGTGGAGTCTTGAAGGAGGTACAAATTCGACAGAAAATATGTGACACACGGCTGTATATAATACTGGATGCTGAGAATAAGTTAACTTTCTTCTCTTCCTTGAAGAATTTCGGTATCCGGTTATTTGATTACTCAAAATCGTCTAAGCTTAAATGGCAATAAACCAAATATAATTTATTTTGCTTCACCACATTTTATTGAATTTATAAAAACGCAAACATATTTGCAGATTGGTGCATTTCCATTACCCCTACTATATCGGTTAAAACTCTAAGTGCTATTTTTAACAAATATGAAAATATGTGTGAACATGTTATCGTCCTAAGTACACTTAATGTTCAAAAGCCTTCTTGATACAAATAATTTGTTACTGTGGCCCACGCCTTTGTTACTTCTCGTATAGGCTATTAAGATCCTTTTTATATGACATATCTGCTTATAATCATATAACACCAATTCTTCTAAATCCAGACTGGTCACCTATTAAACAGCGTATCTATTTCAAGATTGTACTAGCATCGTATAACTATATCAATGATATGGCACCTGGATACCTCTGTGAACTGATGTCAATTCGAACAACATCCCGAACACTTAGTTCAACCAGTCAGATACTATTGCGGGTACGAGTATATCGGTTATGTTATATGATGATTATACGTTCAGTGTTGCAGTCCCCATTTTGTGGAACAGGTTGTCGGTATATATGAGAAATACATCATCCCTTGAAAGGTTTTAATTTGTTCTGAAAACACACACCCGTTAAAGATTTATTTCACGGATAAATAGTAATTATCATTTAAATCATTATTGTTATTTTACATACATTTTATTAGGAGTAACACTGTGTAAAACATTTCAATGGCTGCTGCTAGCTGGAGCTCATTATTAAATATATATCTATCTATCTATCTATCTAGTTATCTATTTATCTGTCTATCTATCTATCTATCTGTCTATCTATCTATCTATCTATCTATCTATATATCTATCTATCTATCTATCTATATATCTATCTATATATCTATATATCTATCTATATATCTATCTATTATCTATCTATCTATTATCTATCTATCTATCTTCTTCTTCTTCTTCCCTTCTTCTTTTAAACACCCTTTTTCTTTTATCTATCTATCTATCTATATATCTATCTATCTATCTATCTATCTATCTATCTATCTATCTATCTATCTATCTATCATCAATATATAAAAATTTTTTAATTTAACTTTTATATTTTTTAAAAATAATATTTTATTCTTTATCTGTATATCTGTCTATCTATCTTTTATTTTATATCTATATATCTATCTATCAATTAAACCTCCAGCAAATATCACAAGGCATATTATGCTGCGGTTGAGATGTTCCTTTTCCTGTGCGTGGAGACTGTGTGTTTCCAGGTCCATGCGTTCTAAGAAAAGTTGATCTAGAGCTGTATATCCCGTGCACTATTTGCGTCTTTGGAGGCACGCCGTTTAAGTGTTTGGCCCGGTTATCCAACATTTAAATGACTGTAGCAGACACGTACCTCTTAAAGCATGTACTCCCGACTCAGGGAAAAGAAACACTGCACGCATCTCGAGCGGTGGCATGGCACGTTTGGGTTTGGGGTTTTTTATAACAATTTAGTTGTATATATAAAACACCTTAGTTGTTTGTGGGGAAAAGAATTATCTTTCCTAGGTCCAGTTATGTCCAGTCTGTACTATGACATTCAAGGCTAACTTTAGTCTCCTTGTCATTAATAAAACCCTATAT
The DNA here is from genome assembly GCA_025642065.1 of Paralvinella palmiformis. NCBI lineage: Eukaryota > Metazoa > Annelida > Polychaeta > Terebellida > Alvinellidae > Paralvinella > Paralvinella palmiformis. Next base: position 138,864 of record JAODUP010000866.1, on the reverse strand, counting down.
TATAATTATAGTTTGTATAGCAGACATTAGGTCTGATTTGAAAATGTTAATATATAGAACGGCAATTTCGCCATAAGGTCTGCTAAAGGCCGGGGTTTTAATAGTGACGAGTAGGTCTAGTATTTATTGGATTTGTATGTTTATGAGGTATTTGACCCTCCGCAAAATCACAAGGCATATTATCTGCGGTTGAGAAAGTTCCGTTTTCTATGCGTGGGGACCATATTTCCCCCTGCATTCAAGAAAAGTTGATCTAGAGCTGTATAATCCATGTACTATTTGCGTCTTTGGGGGCCGCCGTTTGATGTCTGGCCTGGTTATCCAGCTTTAAATGACTGTAGCAGGCACAGTACGCCTTAAAGCAAAAATACTCCTGACTCAGGAATAGAAACACTGCATCGCATCTCGAGCGGTGGCATTGGACACAGTTCGCGCGGTTGGTGTGTTTTACATAACAAGTTTACTTGTATATATAATTCACCTTGGTTGTATGTGGGGAAAAATTTTTCTTTCCGGTCCAGTTTGTCCAGTTTGTACTATGACATTCAAGATTAGCTCTAATCTGCTTGTCATAAATAACATTTAAGAACTACAATAGTTCGAATAGCATAAATTAGGTCAGGTTTGAAAATGATAGCATAGTTCAAACAGTACGGAAGCTATGACGCGCTATTACGGTCTGCTTCAGCGCAGATGTCAGTCTTTTAATAGTAATTAAGATAAACAGTTTTAATAGTAATCGCTTCATGACGCCTGCCCGTTGTAAAAACTGATCTTTGAAGACAGTGACAATTGGGTTATACGGTTTATATAGTATTGCTTTGAAGAAAGATACAGCAATTGAAAAATAGCTATAAATAGGGCTGCTTAGATAATTAAGCTAAACACGGTGATCTGACTTGGGTGTTTTACACCCAAACTCCACGGCTGTAGGTGATTCGTATTTTGATTTTGCTTGGCGGCTTAGGGACTGGTGAGACATTACACATGTTTCAGCAAGAAAAGTCGCCATTCTGGATTCAGTCCCCTAAAGAAACGTCCAGAGTTTGAATTCACGGATCGAGATTCTCTGTGCCTGTGCCTTATTATACACAGCTAAAACACACACACACACACACACACACACACACACACACACACACACACACACACACACACACACACACACACACACACACACACACACACACATATATATATATATATATATATATATATATATATATAACTATATGTATATCTACGTATATGGCTATAAAACTATTGATCTAACTAGCTGATCTATTGCATATTAAAATGAGTATATGTGTGTTTATATTAGTGTGTTAATGTGTGTAAGTTTTGTATATGAAAGTATGTTTCAATATCTACCTTCAGTTGTTTGTGTGTTGGCAATATGTCAGATTTGATAAACTTACATCACTCTCTGTAGTATGTCCAGACATTTGCTCAAGAGCAATCAATGGATATTAACTGTGACATACTTCTATGCGCAGACAAATACATGACACAGACACCCTAACAGCGTTATTTCTTGTTATGTCGCGGCAATAATATAGTATATGGGGATAACTAATTAACAATAGAACTAACTAGACGCCCATTCTAGTCATATAGAAAACCTATTCATGCTCTACGTTGGCACTTAATCCTAGCGACACAAAAGGTAAGCCTATACCAAGGCCTCCAAGACATAACAGTCAGTGACGTGTTTGGTGCCGAGGTCTGGCTGCCACCATCTTAACACAATCGATTGTTAATGAATTACCTGAATGTCGGCATTTGGCAGAAGTCTTAGAGAGGAGCAGAAGGATTCAGGAAAACAGAGAGCTAAGATTATGAGTGTGATTCCTAGTAATTAAGGACGGCATACCGGACAAGACAAGAAGTAATTCCCTTTGCCTCAACATATCTAAATATAGATAAAGCTAACGTAACGGCAAGTTAGATTCTAATATTTTGATAATAACATTTTGTACAGAGCAAATATCATTGTAAGTTAACGGTCTATGAACAATCCATTCATATCGCAGACACAACTCAAAAATATATTGCTTTATATCGCGGTGGCTATATAAATGATCTAATGATGTATCCGTAATTGTTTCAACAATTTCTTTACTGGAGTATAACTTTGAATTGAACGATTTCATAAAGATTATATATTTGGCATTCTCCAGTTTTCGCTGTTGTTAGTGTTGTTGTTGTGGGGTTGGTGGTGGTGGTGATGGTGATGGGTTATATTGCGCTTTATGCTTGTCTATGTTTGGATATGAAACAATCGTTTGTTTCGACTATTGTTCGATCTCTCTATTGGTAACAAGTTTACAGCATTGCTATCAAGTGTCATCTTTGTAATACTGTTATTTTAAGGGTAGCATACCCTTTCTTCAAGACTCGCCCTCTCTTCATATGAATACACACGCGTGCACGCACACACGCACACAGGCACGCACGCATACACACACACTCATTCTCACTAATGCGGTGATCTGATTTGGGTGTTCTACTCCCAAACTCCACGGCTGTAGGTGATTCGCATTTTGATTTTGCTTGGCGGCTTAGGGACTGGTGAGACATTACACATGTTCAGCAAGAAAAGTCGCCACCATGGATTCAGTTCCCCGAAGAAACGTCGAGAGTTTGAATTCACTGGATTTTGTATATATATATATATATATATATATATATATATATATATATATCCCTTTATATCTAACTATCTTTCACTCTACAATATCTAGGTTTTTGTGTTTATATTCTGAACACTGCCTAAATAAATCATTGCAAAGATAATTACGTGTGTTTAATACAACCTCTGGGCGACTCATTAATGAACTAAATCCGGAGTTATAACATTCCCACGTAAACGTATAGATAATTACTCTGTAATATGATGTGTGTGTGTTTATATATATATATATATATATATATATATATATATATATATATATATATATATATATATATATATATGTGTGTGTGTGTGTGTGTGTGTGTACGTATGTGTGTATGTGTGTGTGGGGTTGTATGTGTGTTTGTCTGTGTATGTGTGTGTATGTGATTGTGTGTGTGTGTGTGTGTATGTATGTATGTGTATGTGTGTGCGCGCGCGCCTGTGTCTATCTATTTTACTCAAATCGAATTCAATATTACACGTATCCTGTTTTTTTATTATTGTTATATTATTCCAAAATTAAGTCAATTAAATACAACGTTTTTAGTATTAACGATATTTCATAATTAATAACTTCAATACTAAAAGGATATAGATGTGTGAATCTTGTTTGCATGACGTTATTGTAAAAACAATTCCGGACTGTCTTTGACAAATATGTCTCCTCATTAGCCAAATTTCAGCATTGCTTAAATAATACAATTTTGAGGAATTAAGCAAACAACGTGTAGGCGCTTACTTATGCCTTATTATGCACTTACATGTCTAATAATAATTAAATATATCTTTGTTCGTGCGTACACCTGTTCGTTTGTGCGTGTGTATGCCAGCATGCCTTAGTGAGTTTCAGACCAAAAATCCAATACATTGTAAATGCGTTGCCTGATTTAGTACACAAGAACATTACACCGGAGCCATAGCATCACCTAATTCATCCCTTATAAAGTACCCCGTTATTTATTATTTACGCCAAAAACGTGACCCCATTACACCAGTGATTTACAATGTACTTATAAGCTATATACGGGCATTAGGAGACCTCAAACTATCAGTCCATTTGTTAACGCTAACAAATCATACAAGCTTGTCCCGATGTCAAAGTTGCGCTGTTTGAGGACGCAACTTGTACGCAGACTATATAGCAGCTTGATATACCAAATGTATGGAATACCATAAAATTATCAACATTCACATGCATATATATATATATATATATATATATATATATATATATTTATATATACCGCGACAAATGTGTGTAACATCTAGCAACAATTATAATACTTCATGTCATATTAATGATGGCAAAAGTCTTGAAAGAGTTAGTTTCTAAGATGGTAGGCTACGCTAAAATGGAAACATTTATTCATGACGTCTGCACAAAGATTTCTTTAGTGGTAGGGATGTGGAAAACATACGTACACAAAGGTTAAATATTAACTATATAACCCTATGCGGTATGTGGTACGCGGGTGCTGCCAATCGCCAGACACTGCGTGAGTGGGTAGTTGACACAGTTAGTTATGGAAATATAGTTAAAGCTGACTAATGCCGCACTTCTCATACACTAAATCTATGAAATGACTGAAATTGGCAAAATTTACAATTGTAATCACGGTGCGTGATAGAGTCTAAATATTGTTAGTTTTTTTGGAAATATATATTCAAAAATCGGTATCTATCGAAATATATATATATATATATATATATATATATATATATATATATATATTCGTATAACTCTGTATACTTATATTATTAGAGTGACACAACTATTTGCCATCAACTTGTTATTGTGCTACTGCCCTATGACTGAGATAAGTTTGAGCTAATTTTGATCCTTTGGGATAAGTAACAGAGTTAAACTTGGATGTAGATTGCGGTTAAGGTGTTAAACGGGGCGCAGGTAGCACCTATCATTGGAAGTAATATAACGCTTCATTGTGTTGATCTAGAAATGATTGTACGTAGTAAGTACTGCGTGGATGGTTATTGAGCATAAATCAATCAATAGCTTTATCTGCTACAAACATGGATGTTTGGCAGTATCACTGATTATATGAATAACAGTTGTAATCTAATAATGTGCGCGAAGTTGCTAAATAAACTCCTTTGATTCTCAATCACTCATTCGGTAGCTAATTCCCTCTCCTTCACTAACTAACTCGCAGACTCTATCATTCCTTTGCTCGTTCACTCACTCACTCACTCGCCCACTATCTCAGTATGTTCCCATATTGGGCCCAGATACCAAAGGTTCATTAACATAATATATTATATTTGGTTATCTATGTTGGTTTTTGTCCTGTGGATGAGTCGGTTCTTCCAAAAACAATAAAACTACGGCTATATTCAACCTAGTAGAGTGAGCCGTCAGTTGACTGGATCATGTTGTATGGCCAGTTCAGACTCTGGTATCAGACTGGTGTCCTGTGTATTATTTATAAATGTAAGTTAGCAATATCTAGAGATAGCCCTGAGACACATTAGACTTACTATAACGAAGCTGGCCATGGGGTAGTTGTGCTGGTCATCGTGACTATACTCTAGACACTCTGTCTATGTGTTTTCGCTGTTGGTGACACAAGGATCATGACTGTACGGTGGCTGGTTTGGGTTAGGGCTAGAGCTAAGGATGACACATCGTTTGACTGTCTCGTCACTGGTTTGCGGTAACCTTTTTTCGCTGTGGTTTGATAGAAGGTGAGTGAGTACGATCTGGCATGGGACTGCTATGAAGTAGCTATTAAATGGCTGGTATATAGTTAGGCGTATATGGTAGTGGATACATGGTGTACTTTGCTCACGTGAGCGTCAACTGGTGTTTGTACAAGTGGACGTATTAAAGAAACTAATGTTAACTGAAGTGTGCTCTTGACTGAACAGGATTTGGCAAGAATTTACTATTCCCTTTATTTGTGTGTAATTCTCTTCATACATTTAGTTGGCAAACAATTGTATATGTGCACACACATCTAAACATGCTTTAATACGTATTCTATATAAGATATAATATTATTTGCAGACGAAGTACGCCACCACGGAATATATAATTTCACCATATACGAGTCATAAAGTAAGTGAATATTATTCAACTATTTTGTGTGTCTTCTTGCACACACACACACACACACACCCCACACACACACACACACACACACACACAGACACACACACACACATATATATATATATATACACAGATATACACATATATATATATATATATATATATATATATATGTTCGTGTGTATATATGTGCGTCTGTATTTGTGTGTCTTGTTATGGTTATGTAGGTTGTGTTGTGTGTGTGTGTGTGTGTATGTGCGTGTGTATTTGCGATTATGTGTGCGTGTTGGCGTCTGTGGGTTAGACCCCTATTCTCGTAACCTGTCAGACATATACCATCTCTTGCAATTCAGACGCTTCAATGGTCACTTTAACCCTTCTCTCTATGAAGGAGACTATGTGATTAACCATCACCAACATAAAGAGATTACCTATAGTCCTTTGACTGTTTGTCTGCCTCAAAATATATTAATGTATATTCCTAAATGTGTGTCTGCTGGTCAGATTATGTCATTAGTCGTATATCTTAGTATCTTTCCTTCTGTCTATATGTGATACCTATCTGCATAAGTATGTCCTTATGTAATTCTCTCTTGATTGTGTCAAGTACTTCGTGA
>JAODUP010000866.1:110000-127500 GCA_025642065.1 Paralvinella palmiformis | reverse complement strand
GTTACCAAAGCCATTGCATATTTTGTTTAACCTAAGTATAGGAGTGATTTCAAATAAATGACTAGATGCTCATCTTGTGGATAAATGGTATTATAAAGAAGAACTATTTCTGATGCTATAATAAAATTTATAATATGGCTGAGTGTGGTCGAAAACCATCTATCATCTTCAGCGATATTTACTGTATACGTCGCATAAAATACACTGACGAGTCAGTAAATGAATAATAAATGCATTTATTTGTATTGAAATCATGCCACTTAATGTATATGTTTGCTGCTGCTTATGTCAAATAATGGAAATTGACTGATCAGTGAAAGTAAGTAAGATATTTTTAAGAGTCTAATTATACTGTTTTCGGGATATCACCATATTTGAATGTTATTCTCACCAGTAGAACATTGAGCGATGCAAACCTTTAACTTATCGCTGAATCTTATATGAAGATTATAAACATTACTGTAATATTTTATCTGAACAATGTTCGTTAATTTCCCTCAGCTGTATTTTGTGGCGTATTTTGAATGATTTTCTCTCCTCTATTTTCTTTCACATATGTTACTCCACTCTCATCATCCAAGCCGTTATATTGTAAGAATGCAAACATCGCTGTGTTTATATTTGGCTTTTTTGTGATAATTTCAGCATCTGTATTCTACTGCAGACTCCATTAGCTTCTTTGTTTGCTAGGTTAGTATATAGTATTCAATGAGAAAATCGATTCCATATGGCATTCGTATATACCGTTTATCAGGCGAATAATTTACTTCTGAAAACATTCCTCATATTACGAAAGTTCGGCTTATCTAATTCTATATCTCTTCATCGAATCTTAATATTAGCAATAATGTTTTATATTACTAGGTATATTTCAGGAAATGAAAAATGTTGTTTTAATTCTTATCAGGGGTCTCCTTTCTCTTTAATAATACTATTTTAAGACTATTGTATGGCGTAATTACTGTCGTGCCAATTATGATGTCTACGCGAACTAAATTGTATAAACACCGTTATGGAAACACAACTATGTTAACAAATTCTCGTTCTCTATAATGTGAAAATCTCAGGCTTTTGGACTGACCACTTAATTAGCCTTTTTGTGTCGTGCACAATATTTCCTCTTGTATTCTTGTTATGCTCTTTCTCTTGCAGTTTGATTCCTGGCAATGTTGAAACTTTTCACTCTTAAAATAGAACTCCGACCAACGTTTTATTTTAATCAAATAGCTATGAATGCGTATATTACTGCTCTCCGAATTCATAATTTGTATTAAGTGTGCGCGGACTATGTCTTCCATTGCAAAAAAACCCAAACACTATCGTGACAGACACAGAGAGATGAGTTTTACAAATCAATCGTAACTACTGGTTTTAGTCCTGTGTTATGAAAATCGGTTGACAATTGATCCTTTCCGTATTATTCTGTTTTTCTTCTTCTTTTTCGGCCATAAACTGTTTAGTAGTTGGAAATATGCCTGTATGCTACTTACAGTCCTGTCCGATGTTCACGCGTGTTTGTAAATATTGCACAATATAATTGTTTAATTTTGAAGTGTCGCATATCCACCGTGACTTATTCAATTATCATTCCTCTTCCTATCCGATTTGGGATCAAATACCTCAACCTTAAAAATGATTAAAAGTATTTATGTTCCTGACTAATTACACTAATTCCATTTAGTAGGATACATGGAATACATTCACTTTGTCAAATACATGTATTTCGGTGATTAAGAGATACATAAATCGAATACAGTTTGATTAAAAACATTAATAATACATAATAGAGATAAGTTTGCGCCAAAGAAATAACGCATATACATACATTCGACAATTCGAATATTTCTTGACATTTGGTTTTGTACTAGAATGTATTTTCTTATCTGGTTTAGACCTTATCATATACTAATTGGAGCCATTTCCATAAATACTTTTGATAGATATTACTACGGAATTATTAATTTCATAAATGTGTTACCAATCCAAAATCGAATAAATGATCTAACGAAATCATTAACGCAAATACTTCAATTATCATTCTCGCGGTCTTTGTTATTACCATTAACGACATCATCCTCGCCAATACGATCATGACCATCAGCAGCAGCATCAGCGTCATTGATATCATACGCACCACCATCTTCATCACCACCAAATGTCTTAAATGACAATATCATCCTTATCATTTAATACGTGTTTACTATCGTGTGGTTAGCTCTGCCTTTTTGCTTCACGAAGATTTGCAAATAGTCTCGTATAACATGTCAATCAATCTTATTACCTGCCTCCAATATCTTTTGTCAATTCCAGCAATTAGCAGCACTTAGCATTGTATTAGGTTACAAACCGGCATGCATACTTTTATCTAGTAGCTTAATAATCGATATTTATCGCGGAAATTGCCATTGATAAGTATCTATTACACATTTGGTTGAAATATGTTCTAAGCCTATTTAGCACCAGATAGATATATGCACAGATGTGATAAATATGTTTCATCAAATTTAAGAGCATGCTTGACATACTTCTCAGTTCTTTGTCATGGCATCCATATGATATGTATTTACGCGTACTAGATATATATCTCAGTGCAAATCAAATTAATCTGCTCGGGAAATATTTCACGTCGAAATGTGCGATTTAAGAGTATCAGGGTTTAGCAATATCTAAGTTATGTGCCCCTTTCAACTATTACACCTGATGAATATGTTTTTCACCGCTGACAGTTGTTCTAAAGTCATTGTAACTGACATATATTAAATGGACAGGAATATTTATATCACAGGCTGTCACATTATACAAATTATATAGGGCGCATTTGTGGTTTAGTTGGTAGCGCGTTGGACCACATATCACTACCACCTGAGTTCGAATCTCGGCTTGGGAATATCTGAATGGTGTTTCATCGTTGACTTCGATTCAATACCGTTGTAGGTCGTTCGGCCCATTTAGCCTATCGTGTCCACAAAACTAGCCGTATGACATCACTCATCATCATCATCTTCTTCTTTTTATCATCATCATTGTACAAGCTAGATAATTAGAGAACTAGTACCTTTCAGCTGGTTTTGTTTTAATTTGACATTCCTCTACTACGTTTGGCCACACCTAATTCTGCAAAGCTTACAATATGTTTGTCACTTACCTCGTATGAATGGAATTGCCACTCCTAGTAAAATGTGTCTCTTTATTCATTACTAAATTAATTACTAGGCACACATCTGAATATCTAATCAGCTATTAAAATGTTTTCTTACCTTGTAATTAATTGTCAGCGAAATCCGATATGTTACTGTAAGTCAACGCCTTGCTTTTCCTATTTCCGCTTGCCTAATTTGATACTACCCGTATACATATATAGCGTCCATGGGCGTGGATTAGACGGAGTAATGACCTGGAAGTTGATGTGCTATCCTGTGTTATAGGCGTAATTATTATATAGCATCCTGATGTAGTGGCTTGTCACAGTTGATGTATTATGAGAGTGGATTTTTAATAATGATGCAACACGTCACACCTATCTTTGCATATAAATGAGAAACAGGCTATTGTCGTCATTATTTTGAATCCTCTTTCTGTTGACATTATTGTTCAAATGTTTGTAAAGTGTAACTTTATACTAAAATGTCGGGATAACGCGTAATTCATTTACCATATTTCCGGTTTTGTTACAAAAGACAGTTGTTCTAGTAGACTCACGTATAGTATGTGTCGATAGAAGCGTTCCGTGTCGAATGTTTCATGCGATTCATAATCGTATGGGTCGTTATAAATACGACAATAGTGAGTCGTGTTATGATAAGTATGTATTTTTTAAATACTAAATGAGGAAAACACTGAGTTTTTGTAAATGTATTGCCTCATTAGGGATTAAACTACATACTTTGTTTAGGAAGCCTTGTCAGTGCTTGGCACTTTTAATACCTCGCCAACTCTAGCAGCAACGATCAAGATTTCAATCCTGACCTGCCGCCATCATTATCAGTAAACAATTCCATACTTTAACACACTCGATCACAGCGGCATTTGTTAAATCGGTACGAAGATCTAAGGCAAACATTGGTTCTAACATATATCTTGTTCTTTACATACATGGTGATGTTTAGTTGATAGAATGTTCAACACTGAACGTCAATCATAATATCAGACATTTCAGACTCCAATATATTGCCCCTTGGAACTGCTTATTGAAAGTAGATTTATTTTATGCATTTGGTGGGGGAGGAATGGTGGGTAGGTTATCACATCATATCATGCCATTTGATAGATATTACGGACAGTTCATTAAAGGTAACTAAGCTAAGGATATTTAGGTGAGGAAAATGTTTAAAACCTATGGTCCAATTAATTAAACCGAATTCAGACATAATGTAGCTAAAATATGGTTTGGTGTTATTAAAGCACTCGTATATCAGAATATATAAAACTTAGCCAAGTAATGCCGCTATATATGTCTTCCGGTCCTTATGGCTATCAAAGGAATACTTCACGAAGCTAGTGTTAATTCAGCCTCGTAATGCTAATTTGTTAGTCGGGTATTATTTCCAGCAACATATGTTGTCGCTTCCTCAGTCAATGCGTGTTCGCTGTCTGTAGAATATCAATTAGCTATATGTTAGATGTCAATAGATCATCACCAGTATGTAATTGTAGACCCTTCGACACGCATGTCCGAAATTTACTAAATACAATGTTTTCGTTCTTGACAGATCTGCGTTTAAGGTATACTTGAATTCTGAAAACATTCCCATTTCATCGGATGGAATTTCCCCTTTCATATTTGTCCAGTATTCAACACTAAGGATTTAAAACAGCACTCGCCGTCGGAGGAATTACCTTCCGTTTCAAACAAATGATTTGTCGACATCTACTTTTCAAGTGAGCTCACAAGACACCAACAGGGGATGAGTAGAGTTAATATGACTTGCTTCAATTTCCAGGTGCGCCATTTCTCTAGTACGTGAGGCCTTACCACTATCCCTCTCACGTGTATTACCTTTCATATCTGGCGTATTCAGCGTATTCAGCATTAGCTAACTTAATGATACAGACACCTTCTGTAAGCAGATGATATCGTGTCATCAACTTAGAATTATTCCTTGGTTAGATATTTATAATGAGAAATGTAATAAAGTGTACTTCAGTTTTGTTCAATTTTTAATTAAACGTCTGCAACATTCGATACATCGTGGTGAGGGAACAACATGTCCACGATATATCAGTCAACTACAGCTAAAGCTATTCATTGCTGGGGAATAATGTATATGGGACATGACAATGAATGATAACTTGCAATAGCTCATCTTAGTTTATACCACACAGTGCTATATCACACTAGATAGATTATGAACATCCCACATCCGAAGTAAGGATTCATCAGATTTGATATATTACCGTAGGAGATCGTTACTTGTGATGGAAAGGAAGATTATCAGCATCCAATTATTTAAAACAAAGGGCTTAAAATATGAACGAGGGAAATATAGGTACACATATTTAATATTATTGATGGTTTTCTGATCATAGGGATGCTAATCCAATACAGCAAGGTATTATGAATCAGGGTAAATCTCCATGAACTTATTTTATTCATGAACTCAAAATTCACCTGAACCCTTAGTTTGTTATGCATGAAGTCTAAAAGTGTGACACCACATTAATCAGAAGATTGTCAAGCTGAGGCTCTACGAATCTAACATCCTAATTAACTACTGTTCCATAACAGGTTTCGTATAAAGGGTCCGCTATTTCAGGACTCCAGATTTGTAGAGTTTCACCTTAATATTCTACGGCACTAAAATCCTAACTAGCTAGAATTTTATCAAGGTAGGATTACATCTAAGTAGGGTAGGAAGAAGTGACTCAGCCTATCAAATGAGACTTATCTGAAGCTAGCAATCCTCCACGTCCCTCCAGCTAATATGCCATAAATCTAGACAGCCATAGCTCAGCTGTATCAGAATTATACATTACTCAGAAGTGGACGTTGCCAGTCGCTCGCCGCCGGTGAAATTTAATATAAACCCATTAATGGCGTCGGTTTTCGCGCAGAACAGGGGCAGATCTGGAGCCAGGGGGGCGCCTGATACAAGGCCGTACCTAGCCGAAGATGTGTCTTTCCCCTGGCACCATTGTGTGCTGCAGCTGGGAATATGCGTAAGTTTAGTCAATGCTGCTTGCTTTGGGGATTCAATGTGGTGTTGGGGGATCTGTTATACTGACTGAATCTATTCCCGGCATACAGTAATGCGCTGCGATCATTTTAAGGGGAGTTTTCAGTACAGGCCATTACTAGTCTCGACCCGCGCTAACCAGGAAACAATATTTGGTAAAAATCACACTGTCTGCCTGAGTAACTTTCGTTTAGCCATAGATAATAAATGCCACGGAAAAAATAAAACGCCAACAGCCAAAATTGATATATTAAGGTAATAAAATGAAAATACCACTTTCGGTCATAACAATTTTATCCCGAAATATGAATGTACACAGTCAAACAGCTCTAGGGTTTTTCAGGAAGACACAACTTTCAGTGCGAACTAATAAAATAACATTGGGGACAAATGATGTTTGTTCGTTTTTTTTTCTTCAACATTGTTCACTGTTTTCGTCAAATAACCTCAATAGATGGTATAAATCTCAAGTATATATACACACACACACATATATACACACATACACACACACGCACATATACACATACAAACAAACGTCCGCGGGCGTGCACGCACACACATACACACAAACACACACACATACACACACAATATATATATATATATATATATATATATATATATATTATCAGTGTGTATGGATGTGTGTGTTTTGGGTGCGTTTGTGTGTGTGTATGTGTGTCTGCACGTGTGCATGTTATTGTTGTGTGTATGTGTCTGTATGTGTGCATGCGAGTGCGTGTGTGTGTGTATATGTGTGCATGCCTGTGTGTGAGAGTGTCGGTAGAGAGAGGAATATATAGAGGTGGGATAGAGATAGCCAAAAATAGATATGCTGCTGCTGATGATGTTGATGATGATGATGATGAAGACGACGATGAAGCCGTTGGTGATAAAGGAACTCATAACGTAAAACAAATCTGTCGGCTCAACCAGTATGGTTTTATTAATATTTCAGTTGGTCGTTAGAAGAAAGTCATAACCACATGTTTTTTCTAAGATTCCAATCTCGTTATGGACAAAGCCTAACCTCAGTCGTTAGGAACAAGTGTCATTAACATTGGTAGTATGAATCAGGCGTATTAGCTTGATACAAAGCTATTTGCAGTCTTTGATGTCTTCAACGCGGCCACTTGTTGCACGGATTGGCTGGGCTATGTTCATTTGACGAGACGCTGACGTCGACACAGGGATATTATATTGCTTGTACAGCATAATTGTTGATTGGACGTCATATCGTTGACAAGAAGATGGTTAGTTGAATGGGAGGAGTATTCTGTGAATAAATAAAACCCTATCTGAAACGAGCTGTAAATGTGTCAATCAGTATGTATGCCAACTGGTAGATAATTGGTTGATTGTGGTTTACTCAATGGTTGATTCATTCTATGCTTACATGATTACTTTCATCAATAATGTCATGGTTCCAATCAGTGGCTTATACACTAATTAGTTAAAGAACTAATTCCTTAATGCCGTTATTAGTAATCCATCCAATCAATCAGATTATCAACCATCTAACCGAGTTATTCATTCTTCAGCCATTCTTTATTTGTTCATTTATTCATTCATTCATTCATTCATTCATTTACCAACCCGTGTCATTCATCCAGCCACCCACCGATTATTTGTGTTGCTGTTTCATTCATTTAATTAGTGGGCCAACCCACAAGTCAGTCAATCAGGCAGTCAACTAGCCACCCAGCCTGTCAGCCTGTATATCTCTAATTACAAAGGTCATTACATACTTTAGAAGAAGAAAAAAACATTTCTAGACGACCAACAAAAAAGTTTCGCGACTTCCCTTACTGCCCACAGGAACTTCCCATCAGGTACCTAATGACCCCATATGGATGATGGATGGCATCCCTGGAGAAGTCCCAGTATTAGGACTGCTCATTATTTACTGAAGTCAATGATGGGGTGGAGCCTGGCGGGCGATAATGGCTCCATCTACTGATAGCGTTAGGCTCACATTGCAATCAATGATTTAATGACTTGGACATGGCAATAGTAACCCGCACACAATACTGACACAATCTTAGGCCATTGCTAGGTGTTAAACGTTGTGTTTGTCGCTGGGTGTGTATATATGCGCGCGTTTGTCTTCATGTGCGTTTATTTGTGTGCATCTGAGTGTATGATTCCTGAGTGCGAGTATCTCGGGAAGAAAACTACGGATGGCATATTTTATTTCCGCTAAGACTAAGCAATATGCAGGGGTGATAGAGCTTTGCATATTTCATGATATATGATTATCATATACGCTTAGGTCAGCCACCAAAGTCTAGGATACATATCACTACACGTGGATATTGTACGTCTCAGTGAAGACGGGATATCATAAACTGAAACAAATGATCCATAGCTTGTGCCGAGAGCCGTTTTATGGCAAAGAAGGGACTTCTCGGTAATAAAACAGAAATTAAAGTTACTAGTAGTGCATCCAGAAATGGGTTTTGATGCACACACTCTCTATTACCCGCACACACAAACACACACACACAAACAAACACACACACACACACACACATACACAGAAACACTGTTGAGACATTACACATGTCTCAGCAAGAAAAGTCGCCACTATGGATTCAGTCCCCTGAAGAAATGTCAAGAGTTTGAATTCACGGTTCGAGATTCTCTGTGCCTGTGCCTTATTATACACAGCTAGAACACACACACACACACACACACACACACACACACACACACACACACACACACACACACACACACACACACACACACACACTCACGCACATATACACATACACACAAACGTCGGCGGGCGTGCACGTACACACATACACACAAACACATACATACATACACACACATACACACACACATATATATATATATATATATATATTATCAGTGTGTATGGATGTGTGTGTTTTGGGTGGGTTTGTGTGTGTATGTGTGTCTGCACGTGTGCATGTTATTTTTGTGTGTATGTGTCTGTATGTGTGTATGCGAGTGCGTGTGTGTGTATATGTATGCATGCCTGTGTGTGAGAGCGTCGGAAGAGAGAGGAATATATAGAGGTGGGATAGAGATAGCCAAAAATAGATATGCTGCTGCTGATGATGTTGATGATGATGATGATGAAGACGACGATGAAGCCGTTGGTGATAAAGGAACTCATAACGTAAAACAAATCTGTCGACTCAACCAGTATGGTTTTATTAATATTTCAGTTGGTCGTTAGAAGAAAGTCATAACCACATGTTTTTTCTAAGATTCCAATCTCGTTATGGACAAAGCCTAACCTCAGTCGTTAGGAACAAGTGTCATTAACATTGGTAGTATGAATGAAGCGTATTAGCTTGATACAAAGCTATTTGCAGTCTTTGATGTCTTCAACGCGGCCACTTGTTGCACGGATTGGCTGGGCTATGTTCATTTGACGAGACGCTGACGTCGACACAGGGATATTATATTGCTTGTACAGCATAATTGTTGATTGGACGTCATATCGTTGACAAGAAGATGGTTAGTTGAATGGGAGGAGTATTCTGTGAATAAATAAAACCCTACCTGAAACGAGCTGTAAATGTGTCAATCAGTCTGTATGCCAACTGGTAGATAATTGGTTGATTGTGGTTTACTCAATGGTTGATTCATTCTATGCTTACATGATTACTTTCATCAATAATGTCATGGTTCCAATCAGTCGCTTATACACTAATTAGTTAATGAACTAATTCCTTAATGCCGTTATTAGTAATCCATCCAATCAATCAGATTATCAACCATCTAACCGAGTTATTCATTCTTCAGCCATTCTTTATTTATTCATTCATTCATTCATTCATTCATTCATTTACAAACCCGTGTCATTCATCCAGCCACCCACCGATTATTTTTGTTGCTGTTTCATTCATTCTTTTAATTAGTGGGCCAACCCACAAGTCAGTCAACTAGCCACCCAGCCTGTCAGCCTGTATATCTCTAATTACAAAGGTCATTACATACTTTAGAAGAAGAAAAAAACATTTCTAGACGACCAACAAAAAAGTTTCGCGACTTCCCTTACTGCCCACAGGAACTTCCCATCAGGTACCTAATGACCCCATATGCATGATGGATGGCATCCCTGGAGAAGACCCAGTATTAGGACTGCTCATTATTTACTGAAGTCAATGATGGGGTGGAGCCTGGCGGGCGATAATGGCTCCATCTACTGATAGCGTTAGGCTCACATTGCAATCAATGATTTAATGACTTGGACATGGCAATAGTAACCCGCACACAATACTGACACAATCTTAGGCCATTGCTAGGTGTTAAACGTTGTGTTTGTCGCTGGGTGTGTATATATGCGCGCGTTTGTCTTCATGTGCGTGTATGCGTGTGCATCTGAGTGTGTGATTCCTGAGTGCGAGTATCTCGGGAAGAAAACTACGGATGGCATATTTTATTTCCGCTAAGACTAAGCAATATGCAGGGGTGATAGAGCTTTGCATATTTCA
Source organism: Paralvinella palmiformis (assembly GCA_025642065.1). Classification (NCBI taxonomy): domain Eukaryota; kingdom Metazoa; phylum Annelida; class Polychaeta; order Terebellida; family Alvinellidae; genus Paralvinella; species Paralvinella palmiformis. Next base: position 116,846 of record JAODUP010000866.1, on the reverse strand, counting down.
TGATATATGATTATCAGATACGCTTAGGTCAGCCACCAAAGTCTAGGATACATATCACTACACGTGGATATTGTACGTCTCAGTGAAGACGGGATATCATAAACTGAAACAAATGATCCATAGCTTGTGCCGAGAGCCGTTTTATGGCAAAGAAGGGACTTCTCGGTAATAAAACAGAAATTAAAGTTACTAGTAGTGCATCCAGAAATGGGTTTTGATGCACACACTCTCTATTACCCGCACACACAAACACACACACACAAACAAACACACACACACACACACACATACACAGAAACACTGTTGAGACATTACACATGTCTCAGCAAGAAAAGTCGCCACTATGGATTCAGTCCCCTGAAGAAATGTCAAGAGTTTGAATTCACGGTTCGAGATTCTCTGTGCCTGTGCCTTATTATACACAGCTAGAACACACACACACACACACACACACACACACACACACACACACACACACGCATACACACACACATACAGACACTCACAAGTCAATATATTAAAATGGGTCAAGTGAAACCACGCTGCTTCGCTGTGGTATGATGGATTAATTTGGGGATGATCTGACACGCGAAGTTAGGTCTTTTTCTGTGCATTTAGGGGATTAATGAGTTACTCTTAATGCCTGTGCCTTATTATACACAGCTAAAACACACACACAAACACACAAACGCACATACATTTTCACAACTACACACACATTCACACACCTGAGGGCCCACGCACATCCACATACACATGCACATACAACATGCACACATAAGTCATATGTGCATGCATATATATATATATATATATATATATATATATATATATATATATATATATATATATATATATATTTGCACTCAAGGTGGATACAATGATGTAGTGGTTATTGTATTGCCATGCGAATGTCCAGGTTTTGGTTTCGGAATCCGGCTCCTACTATATTTGTGATATATTTCCTCAGGCAATTGCTCTTCGACCATATGTCCGAGATATTACCATTACTGAGGCTAAGGAACTCAATTGAACTCAGCATATATAAACACCGGTGTACTGTGTAATAATCATGTGTGTGCATATATATATATATATATATATATATATATATATATATATATATATATATATAAGATACCTTCATATAAGGATACCAACAATTATTTTGTCTAAAGATGGGCAGCGGCTTACTATGTAGAGAAAGCCAGCTTCAGAACCAGTGAGGATATTGGACAGAGTATTTTCGGTAGATTAATTTTGTTGATGGCGTTGGCGCTGTCTCTTTTGGAAGACGTTCAGATAGAAGCCACGTACTCTGGTAAGGGATGGGGAATTAAAAACAAATTATGTAGAGAACATGAATGGAATAACTGATGTGCACAAAGAACTAAAGAGATCAATTTGTGACAGGTATTTGCGACAAAAAGTATCATTTGTGGAATAAAATTTAAAACAATAAATCTATACAAAATAATGCATACGGCTACATAACGATTAGCGTTATGATATTTGTTCAACGATGGCTATTCACTTGATTGCCATTTCCTATAAGTGTTGTGCCATTTTTTAAGACATACTGCCAAATAAATTATTCAAAGTGCATCTGCAAGTAGGACAATGGAAACAATTTCAATAAATCTGCCATCAGCTATTTGAATATGCAGATTAAAGGAGGAACTATATGCTATTCCGAAATGTCCAGTGAAGTTTTCGGATTTGAGGTGTTTGCATCTATTACTAAAAGTCTGACCTTATTTAGGAATCTCTAAATTAGATTGATCGGAATGTCTTGACACCATCATGTTAAAACAGATTAGTCATTAGTGATAATTAGTAATACACATTTAGATAACCTTTCGGTTAGAGAAAATATATTTCCGCGTTTTTTAAATGGTACACTCATCAATAAAATTACACCCGGTTCGTTAGCATGATCTGACCCATGTAATATACTGCGTCATTATCTCTAATACAAATTAACACTGTCGGATATACTTCTTCCTGCTTTTCAGAAAGTTGTTTAAATAGTCCGAAGCTTCGGTTGTATAAGGTTATCAGAAATGTGCCATAGTTATAAGTATTGATACCTTGATTTGCCCACAGAAGTATAAATTCAAATTAAATACTTAGAAATTGCTGGCGGCAGCACTTTTATACATACGTTAACTGTAAACGATGTAAATAGATACAGATACTTGAACTAAAAATAGGGTGGACGGTAAATGGATAGTCAGAAGCACTTAGGTTATTAATCTAGCCCTGCAATTGGGATCTTTAAAATCTGGAAATGTTTGAGAATAACCAGGAGAGTTTGTTGCCTATACGAGTTATTGAATTGAACAAGTTAGATTTAATCTTACCTCCGCTATATTAAGTGAACACCGGTATGTATAATATATACCCATCATACCAATTACAATAACTAGAGATGACAATTATTGAACAGATAATATTACAAGAGGGTGTAAGGAAATATAATTTACGAATTAAATGCACAATTTCGCTTGCCAAATGACTGAAGAAAAACGTCATATTTGTGATGGTCGTGAAAAATTGCAATGGCATCTGTTAGAAATATTTTAGTAATAATCCGTTGAAGAAAAACATTTTAACTATCATATTTATCTAAATAGAGCCCTATTAAATCAAGGCCGGGCCCGTAGGCTATTTATGTTCTTTGAGCCCCCAAACGGTACTTTAATCTTTCAGTTCACTACACCAGACAGCCGCATCCTGGTGTGGTAGGCACTAAATAACCATTACAATAATTGATATAAATATATATGTAGTATACTTATGAGAGTAAGTATGGATAAATACATATGTACATGTATCGCTACAGCGCAAAGTGCAAACCGCCTTAAGCCATGTGAGGCCTAGGGCGATGGTAACAGTCCTTCAGCAAAAACAAATTGACGGGCCTCTAGTCCCTTCTGGGCCTCTAGGCTTCAGCGTAGTCAACCGTATGGATAATGCGGACCCGTATATGATGTTTTGGCTTCTCTTTCGTGGTTCAGTTATTATTGCCTTGTAGCATTGATATACTACATTTTATAACAGAAAATCAACTATAAATATTTAGGAAGTGTTAAATGGGATATGTTTACAAATATTCAGAAAAATGAATATATCGCCCCAATTCTTCAAAAACTCCATCTTAGACAGCGTATCCATTTTAAGATTTTATTAATAACTTATAAATATATTAATGATATGGCGCCATAATACATGTGTGAACTGTTGTCTGTTAGTAAGCCATCCCTAAATCTCAGGTCATCCTGTCAGATATTATTGCAGGTGCCAGTGTCTCGTACAAAGACATATGGTGATTTTGCGTTTAGTTTTGCAGGCCCCAATTTATCGAATTTGGTAGCCGGTAGATTTTAGAAATACGTCGTCTTGAAAATTCTAAATCTGTTCTAAAACACACTTGTTCAAGTTCACTTTCATAAATAAATAAGTATTATCTTTTAAATCACTCATAGAGGTTTTACAGACATATTATTTGGGGTATTATTATATTACATGTTATTTGTACAGCACCTTTGAATGGCTCCTGCTAGTAAGGGCGCTTCATTAAATACACATTATTATTATAATTATCAAATATTATATATATATATATATATATATATATATATATATATATATATATATATATATATATATATATATTTCCGAATCATTCTAGCCACCAATTAACTACATAATTCATTTGGCTGTTTACACCTAGTTTCAGTGCCTTTGACTGATATTTTACTTATATAACGTTTTCGTGTAACAAATTAATTAAGTTAAGAGTACTCCAAACTGTGATTTACTTGATTAGTATTCAGTTATATCGACTTAGTATTTTCCAATGCCATGATTTGATACAGGCACGGATTTGGTTGAATACAAGAAGAAGCGAACTTCCTTGGATTATCCCGAACATTCCAACTTATGTCTCTACAATTCTAACCACAAAACATTCAATTCCCCCTAAACGTGGCGTCGCAGTTTGTAGATCTATGCCTTGTTTAACGAAAGTATTTTTTGGACTTCATATCTTTTATATATTTAGTGTGTGGGATTCGAGTGTAAGGCCGCGTTTTTGGATTCCCATCCTGTCTGCGTTTGTTGATCCGCCAAATGATGAACCATGCACATCTATTCTCCACTGACCAGAAATTGGCACGTTTTTCTGGTTAGTAAATTATTTAGGAAGTTAATGCGGAAAACAAACGTAGCTTCATACTAAGTGTTGGCACAGCGGTTAGACTGGGCATATTTCTCTGCAAAATCCCAGAATGTTGGTGTTACCCCAAATAGTACCACTGTACGTGGAAGGTTCGCTAAAATGTAGTAACGACTGGCCATATGCCCCAGACGCTACCAGGACATAGACTGGGCAGATCCCTATCTCCCTTTGAGTAATTGATTATAGCAACTGCTTACATACGACCGTATGACTGTTTCGACATCCTGTATTTCTATTTTGAAAAAAAGGAATTGGACTTTCCCGCATTGTACCGGATAAATCACATTAGCAACACATCGTACAGAAATGGTATAATGAAATTGAGGGCAGACACACACAGGAGCTGTATTGGTCTGAGGAAGTAATTCTTCTACTGGATATATGCAGGCCACGCTGCAGTGTCTGGCATCCTAATCTCCTAGGGACGGATTAGATTAACATTGTCCTGTATCGGGATGATTATTTGCTTGCATAACCACTGTGCTGCTTCGTAAAAGTTCACCAATTTCTCAAGTCTGTTTCAGACTAAAACTAGATTTCAAATTGAACTTACTTGATCACTTATATATAATGCTTGTCGATTTGGGTAATTGAATATCGAGTTGGCTTCTTTCTTGACACTTTATTTGATTATTTCGGCTTAATTGAGATTTACTGGTTAGTCTTATAAACTATGATGATGGTGGTTCAATTTCTATTGTTTTTCTTTGGTTCTGTCTGTACCCATTCTCAACGTCGCATACTGTTTCAGTTTTAAATCATTATTTCTACTGAATGAATTCATCACAAGAAATATCACGTGGACCTAGATCTAGTGGTCTTAGAGTCACGAGCCGCATATTGGAATTTAAGCCCTCTACTTATCAGTGAGTTTCTGCTTTAAAATAATACTTTCTTTGTTTTTTGAGTACATTCTTCATTTCACAAATCAATGGATGATTTTTTGGCCCGACTCTCTATTTATAAGTAAATTGGCTGCAGGATAAATTATACTAAATTGGCTGTTATTTCTAAATCATACAGGAAGATCAATTACCACCAGTGCAAAAATAAAGTTATTAATGAAGAAGTGTTTTATATGTCCCCCCTTTAAAAATATTATGTCAAACAATTAAGGTGATTGAAATGTTAATCTCTCGAAGAAAGGGCATGGAATAGCTGACAAATCCAAATTGTGCATTTTTGCAAGGTTCATTATACTGTATTTCTTATCGTAATTTAATTGAACCTAATCGATTAAACACAAAAATGACGACTAATCGAGCATCTAGTTATATTTATCAACGTATAGGATGGTCATGTATTTATCACTATAATATTATACACCACGAACCTTCATCTGAAATACATAACTTGCCAAGTATAGTTTCCATGCTTGGTAAGGACATAACTAAATGACTGTCACGTGTATGTCACTGTATTACACCAATAGAGTGTGAAAAATGGATTGTGCCCATTAATTCTTAGATGTGGTGAGTTTAATGGCAATAACCGAGAACTCCTCATGTTCTGTTTTAACATTGAGAATCATTGTTGGGCGTCGAGTTCGAAATTAGTCAAATGCTACCATGTTTTACCCATAGTGATTATATTTAAACGATCAATGCGCCTGTTTGTCTTTTGATACGTTCAAGGACGACAGGCTTCAACAAACATAAAATTGGCTTTCCCATTGAACCGAGTGAATATAGTCACGAGTCGAAATGAACACTAATGATCTACACCGCAGGACACTGATTGTTCTTCACATTTAATAAATTGTTCAATATCGACGAATTTTATGAGAATAAAAATGTAATCAATTAACGGTGAAACTCAAATGATATTAGAACATATCAGGTCAAATCCACCCACTGTCTCATGTGTGATAATAACATTCCAACGGATAATTCACTTCTGGGTGAAATTATAGGAAGGGTTCAACATGTCTGTTGATTATTAATCGTATTCTTTAATATCTTGCCATTTATTAAATGGATGTTGTATTAACGAATATCCCTGATGCTAAGAACCGATAAATGCTGTTTGACATGTATCGATTGTTCAATAAGCAGGACATTTTCTGAGTTGTTAGATCGATTCATATCTCAAGTGAACCAGAGTGAGTACTTTCAGCCTTATCAGAGCTACACAGTTTGTTTGGAAATGTACCCAGGAGGATACAACGATTTTGTTTCATGTTAACTTGTTAAACTGTACCGGCGAGAGTTCCATCTGAAATCTAGCGAACATTAGAGTATCTAAATGCACTTTAAGCACATCTTGTTTATTTAATGAAGTGTTTTCTGTGGACAGTTTGTCTTACAGACAATTCCCACGTCACTGGATATGACAACGTCTTTGAAATTACCGACGGTCGATGTTCCAACATCAGGAGAGATGTCAATCGATTGGAAAGGGTCCAATGAAGTGATGCTTAATTTCACCAGCTCTAGATAATGTCATGGCTATCGGAGAAGTAATCAATGCGCATTTAGCAATAGAACGCACCACAATACGTGAACAACACAACTTACGATAATAGCCAATTGTTAAGAACCTAAAAATACCAGACTAAACTATGTCAGGTAGCAACTTTTAAGGAAACCATCTAAAGATATTGA